>CM036774.1:10564463-10864463 GCA_020796225.1 Arion vulgaris
TGCAAATAAGCTATGAAAAACAAATATAATGAAGACACCTATGGCAAGTAATGCAGATATCACACTGGAATCTAAAATGATAAAAATAACAGAGCAGTTCACCTATTTGTGTAGCAATTTTGATTGCACAGAAAATGTTAAAAAAGAAATTATGATACGAATTGGCAAAGCAACATCAGCTCTTAAAAGTTTAAATAAAATATGGAACTGCAAGTTATGTAATTAGTTAGTTTATTCCTTTCGAGCCAAAGGCGGCACATAGGGCAGAGGTTTTAGATCTCCATGTGATACGGTTCTTTGCTAGCAGTTGGAGATCTTGTATGGTTTTACATCCCATAGTTTACTTTCTTGTTGGATGGTTCTTCGAAGAGTGGTCTTTGGTCTTCCACGTTTTCTTTTCCCAACTGGTGACACATAAGGACTTGTCGATTTAGTCTCTTTTCATCTGATCTAAAACATGACCTAAATATTTCCACCTTCGTTTCCTTATAATATTTGATACGGGTTGTTGGTGTGTTCTATCTCTCACTGTGTTGTTAGAAACGAAATCACTCCATTTTACTTTTAATAATTTTCGTAGACATTTATTCTCAAAGCTGTCCAGTTTCTTATCAATTTTCTTTGTTGATTTCAACTTTCACAACCGTAGGTCAGTACAGGAATCACACATGACCTAAATAATTTAACTTTGTGCATATACTAAGGTCTTGTAATCTAGGTATTAAACTAAATTACGAATTTTCAATTCAAATGTTGTATCAATCCTAACATATGCCAGCAAAAGTTGGAAAATGACTAAAGATATAGAAAGCAAGTTGAATGCATTTGAAAATAGATGTCTGCGAAAAATAATGAATATAAAATGGAACGAATTCAGGAGAAGTGATGAAATCAGAGACATGTCTGGTCAACCACTAGTGACAACTGTTATAAGAAAGAGAAGATGGAGATATGTTGGGCACACCTTGAGGAGAAATGATCAACAAATATCAAAGCAGGCATTGAAGTGGGATGCAAAGGGTTCAAGGTAGAGAGGTCGACCTAGGAGACCCTGAAGCGAACTTTGCTGAGAGAGGCAGGAAATATCGGTCTCAGTTCCATGGAGGAGATTGAGCGAGTTGCCCAGGATAGAGCGGTATGGAGAAATTACTTTCAGGCCCTATGTGACGTATAACGGTACGAGAGGAATTATTATTATTATTATCGATATAAGGGAAGAGTGCAGCGAAAAAACAGTAGCAATGTCTAAACACGTAAAAGTAAAGTACTGCAGTTTGTCAAAATACAAAAATAATAACGATCCACGGCAACGTTTCGACCAAAAGGCCTTTATCAAGCAAAGGATACAACAGAAGTGAAGAATTTACTTCTTACACAACACAGAACAAGGTGACTGAACAATCTCACGGAAATATTTCTGGTTCTATATGTTCTGTGCCGTGTAAGAAGTGAATGTATTCACTTCTGTTGTATTGCTACAGTTTTGTGTTGTTACATTAGCGACGGCCATATGCATTTTATACGGTGCAGGTTTCTTTTTTTGTGGCGGTACGTGGCTATTTCATTCTGTAATTAGTTCACACAGGAAACTTTTTACAGGTGTTAGCATTTCGTGTGATTTTCATTGGCACAGGAACTGAGCAATTATGGGGTGGCCCGTTGCAGTGAAGTTGGAACCGTACTTATGAACTATGAACTTCTGTTGTATACTGGATAAAGGACTTTTGATAGAAACTTTGCCTTGTATTGTTATTGTTTTTGTATTTTGTACAACTACAGTAATTAATTTTTACGTGTTTCACCATTGCATTATCTTGACTTGTTTCACCATTGCATTATCTTGACTTGTTTCAACATTATCTTGACTTGTTTCAACATTATCTTGACTTGTTTCAACATTATCTTGACTTGTTTCAACATTATCTTGACTTGTTTCAACATTATCTTGACTTGTTTCAACATTATCTTGACTTGTTTCAACATTATCTTGACTTGTTTCAACATTATCTTGACTTGTTTCAACATTATCTTGACTTGTTTCAACATTATCTTGACTTGTTTCAACATTATCTTGACTTGTTTCAACATTATCTTGACTTGTTTCAACATTATCTTGACTTGTTTCAACATTATCTTGACTTGTTTCAACATTATCTTGACTTGTTTCAACATTATCTTGACTTGTTTCAACATTATCTTGACTTGTTTCAACATTATCTTGACTTGTTTCAACATTATCTTGACTTGTTTCAACATTATCTTGACTTGTTTCAACATTATCTTGACTTGTTTCAACATTATTTGACTTGTTCTATTGTGCGCGAATATGATGTTGGAACTGGAAACAAGCAATGTTCTCTCTTTCAGGCGAGAATTACAACTACCACAGAGACAATTGTAATTTAGTTACCAAGTAAAGGATTAGGTATCATGTAGTCAACTTTTGTACTGAGCCCACATCGAACAGATTTCAATTTTTGTGTATTTGGCTAATCTGACTTCGAACCCCGATAATTCCACGGTCCGAGGTCACATGCGCAGCGTGTAATCAAATTTGCTAACGTCGATTCATACATAAATAATCCTTTAACATTTCAACATCATGATGAACATCTTTCCTTGCTAGTGTTTAACATTTCAACATCATGATGAACATCTTTCCTTGCTAGTGTTTAACATTTCAACATCATGATGAACATCTTTCCTTGCTAGTGTTTAACATTTCAACATCATGATGAACATCTTTTCTTGCTAGTGTTTAACATTTCAACATCATGATGAACATCTTTCCTTGCTAGTGTTTAACATTTCAACATCATGATGAACATCTTTCCTTGCTAGTGTTTAACATTTCAACATCATGATGAACATCTTTCCTTGCTAGTGTTTAACATTTCAACATCATGATGAACATCTTTCCTTGCTAGTGTTTAACATTTCAACATCATGATGAACATCTTTTCTTGCTAGTGTTTAACATTTCAACATCATGATGAACATCTTTCCTTGCTAGTGTTTAACATTTCAACATCATGATGAACATCTTTCCTTGCTAGTGTTTAACATTTCAACATCATGATGAACATCTTTCCTTGCTAGTGTTTAACATTTCAACATCATGATGAACATATTTCCTTGCTAGTGTTTAACATTTCAACATCATGATGAACATCTTTCCTTGCTAGTGTTTAACATTTCAACATCATGATGAACATCTTTCCTTGCTAGTGTTTAACATTTCAACATCATGATGAACATCTTTCCTTGCTAGTGTTTAACATTTCAACATCATGATGAACATCTTTCCTTGCTAGTGTTTAACATTTCAACATCATGATGAACATCTTTCCTTGCTAGTGTTTAACATTTCAACATCATGATGAACATCTTTCCTTGCTAGTGTTTAACATTTCAACATCATGATGAACATCTTTCCTTGCTAGTGTTTAACATTTCAACATCATGATGAACATCTTTCCTTGCTAGTGTTTAACATTTCAACATCATGATGAACATCTTTCCTTGCTAGTGTTTAACATTTCAACATCATGATGAACATCTTTCCTTGCTAGTGTTTAACATTTCAACATCATGATGAACATCTTTCCTTGCTAGTGTTTAACATTTCAACATCATGATGAACATCTTTCCTTGCTAGTGTTTAACATTTCAACATCATGATGAACATCTTTCCTTGCTAGTGTTTAACATTTCAACATCATGATGAACATCTTTTCTTGCTAGTGTTTAACATTTCAACATCATGATGAACATCTTTCCTTGCTAGTGTTTAACATTTCAACATCATGATGAACATCTTTCCTTGCTAGTGTTTAACATTTCAACATCATGATGAACATCTTTCCTTGCTAGTGTTTAACATTTCAACATCATGATGAACATCTTTCCTTGCTAGTGTTTAACATTTCAACATCATGATGAACATCTTTCCTTGCTAGTGTTTAACATTTCAACATCATGATGAACATCTTTCCTTGCTAGTGTTTAACATTTCAACATCATGATGAACATCTTTCCTTGCTAGTGTTTAACATTTCAACATCATGATGAACATCTTTCCTTGCTAGTGTTTAACATTTCAACATCATGATGAACATCTTTCCTTGCTAGTGTTTAACATTTCAACATCATGATGAACATCTTTCCTTGCTAGTGTTTAACATTTCAACATCATGATGAACATCTTTCCTTGCTAGTGTTTAACATTTCAACATCATGATGAACATCTTTCCTTGCTAGTGTTTAACATTTCAACATCATGATGAACATCTTTCCTTGCTAGTGTTTAACATTTCAACATCATGATGAACATCTTTCCTTGCTAGTGTTTAACATTTCAACATCATGATGAACATCTTTCCTTGCTAGTGTTTAACATTTCAACATCATGATGAACATCTTTCCTTGCTAGTGTTTAACATTTCAACATCATGATGAACATCTTTCCTTGCTAGTGTTTAACATTTCAACATCATGATGAACATCTTTCCTTGCTAGTGTTTAACATTTCAACATCATGATGAACATCTTTCCTTGCTAGTGTTTAACATTTCAACATCATGATGAACATCTTTCCTTGCTAGTGTTTAACATTTCAACATCATGATGAACATCTTTCCTTGCTAGTGTTTAACATTTCAACATCATGATGAACATCTTTCCTTGCTAGTGTTTAACATTTCAACATCATGATGAACATCTTTCCTTGCTAGTGTTTAACATTTCAACATCATGATGAACATCTTTCCTTGCTAGTGTTTAACATTTCAACATCATGATGAACATCTTTCCTTGCTAGTGTTTAACATTTCAACATCATGATGAACATCTTTCCTTGCTAGTGTTTAACATTTCAACATCATGATGAACATCTTTCCTTGCTAGTGTTTAACATTTCAACATCATGATGAACATCTTTCCTTGCTAGTGTTTAACATTTCAACATCATGATGAACATCTTTCCTTGCTAGTGTTTAACATTTCAACATCATGATGAACATCTTTCCTTGCTAGTGTTTAACATTTCAACATCATGATGAACATCTTTCCTTGCTAGTGTTTAACATTTCAACATCATGATGAACATCTTTCCTTGCTAGTGTTTAACATTTCAACATCATGATGAACATCTTTCCTTGCTAGTGTTTAACATTTCAACATCATGATGAACATCTTTCCTTGCTAGTGTTTAACATTTCAACATCATGATGAACATCTTTCCTTGCTAGTGTTTAACATTTCAACATCATGATGAACATCTTTCCTTGCTAGTGTTTAACATTTCAACATCATGATGAACATCTTTCCTTGCTAGTGTTTAACATTTCAACATCATGATGAACATCTTTCCTTGCTAGTGTTTAACATTTCAACATCATGATGAACATCTTTCCTTGCTAGTGTTTAACATTTCAACATCATGATGAACATTTTTTCCTGCTAGTGTTTAACATTTCAACATCATGATGAACATCTTTCCTTGCTAGTGTTTAACATTTCAACATCATGATGAACATCTTTCCTTGCTAGTGTTTAACATTTCAACATCATGATGAACATCTTTCCTTGCTAGTGTTTAACATTTCAACATCATGATGAACATCTTTCCTTGCTAGTGTTTAACATTTCAACATCATGATGAACATCTTTCCTTGCTAGTGTTTAACATTTCAACATCATGATGAACATCTTTCCTTGCTAGTGTTTAACATTTCAACATCATGATGAACATCTTTCCTTGCTAGTGTTTAACATTTCAACATCATGATGAACATCTTTCCTTGCTAGTGTTTAACATTTCAACATCATGATGAACATCTTTCCTTGCTAGTGTTTAACATTTCAACATCATGATGAACATCTTTCCTTGCTAGTGTTTAACATTTCAACATCATTATGAACATCTTTCCTTGCTAGTGTTTAACATTTCAACATCATGATGAACATCTTTCCTTGCTAGTGTTTAACATTTCAACATCATGATGAACATCTTTCCTTGCTAGTGTTTAACATTTCAACATCATGATGAACATCTTTCCTTGCTAGTGTTTAACATTTCAACATCATGATGAACATCTTTCCTTGCTAGTGTTTAACATTTCAACATCATGATGAACATCTTTCCTTGCTAGTGTTTAACATTTCAACATCATGATGAACATCTTTCCTTGCTAGTGTTTAACATTTCAACATCATGATGAACATCTTTCCTTGCTAGTGTTTAACATTTCAACATCATGATGAACATCTTTCCTTGCTAGTGTTTAACATTTCAACATCATAATGAACATCTTTCCTTGCTAGTGTTTAACATTTCAACATCATGATGAACATCTTTCCGAGCTAGTGTTTAACATTTCAACATCATGATGAACATCTTTCCTTGCTAGTGTTTAACATTTCAACATCATGATGAACATCTTTCCTTGCTAGTGTTTAACATTTCAACATCATGATGAACATATTTCCTTGCTAGTGTTTAACATTTTAACATCATGATGCACATCTTTCCTTGCTAGTGTTTAACATTTCAACATCATGATGAACATCTTTCCTTGCTAGTGTTTAACATTTCAACATCATGATGAACATCTTTCCTTGCTAGTGTTTAACATTTCAACATCATGATGAACATCTTTCCTTGCTAGTGTTTTCTTTTTTTTTCTCTCTTTTCTCTACTCCTGTTTTGACTCACATCGTCAGGATAGAAAGAGATTTCTAGAACGAGTTTTTGTGTTTGCTTCATAAACAGTATTTTATTATGTGACTATTTAAGGCTGGTTCGACCGGAAGACATTTGTTTCGGAAAATATCTCCGATTTAACCGGACGATTGTATCCAGGATCCTCTCGTCTCTGAAGCAAGGGGTCTAACCACTACACTACATCAGTTCTCAATGTAAATGTATGTATTATATATTTTATCATCTCGTCCCGTTGTATGTTAAATAAAGCAATCAAGCAATTTCTCCATGCCGTTTTATTGTGTCCTAGTGTAACGTTATACGTTACATACGACTGTGAGTAATGTTTCCATACCGCTCCCACTTTGGCAAAGAGAAGATGGAAATGGCTCGGACATGTTATGAGAATGAGACAAGAAATGCCTGCAAGGATAGCCCTCACTTGGACACCAGAGGAAAGAGAAAGAAAGGCAGACCACGGACAACATGGAGGCGCATGATGGAAGAGAACTGGACACCGCATCTCTGACGTGGGATCTGCCTGAAGGTTGCACACGGACAGAGCATGGAAAGTCCTTTCTGAAGCCATGTGTCACTAGACATGACGGATTAAGTAAGAATAGTTTTATTGTGTCCTAGTGTAACGTTATACGTTACATACGACTGTGAGTAATGTTTCCATACCGCTCCCACTTTGGCACCTCGATCAATCTCTTTTATGAAATGATGGAATCGTCTATGCCTCTATTATCATTGTTCGCTTCGATATTTCCCTAGAGTGTCCTCTCTTTCTTGGACTATTTGCTTCCCACGTCAATTCCTGCTTTGGTATTCTTTAATCATTTATTTTCTTGGTATGCCCAACATATCTCCATCTTCTCCTTCTTATAATAGTTATTACAAGTAGTTATTTTTGGCAGACTTATATTTTCAAATGCATTCAACTTACTCTCCTTATGTTTCAAACTCCCAACCATAGTCCGCATAGACACGAGCACAAACAGAGGTACATATCGACTCATATACAGTACAGAATTAAATATAAACACACACATAAACAACACCATTACATATAGACACACACACTTAAACAACAGCAGTACATATAGAGACACACACATAAACAACAGCAGTACATATAGAGACACACACACTTAAACAACAGCAGTACATATAGAGACACACACTTAAACAACAGCAGTACATATAGAGACACACACATAAACAACTGTTCATGTGATGCCGTGACCTACAAGAGAAGCAAAGAATAGTACCACTACGATCTATAAGGCCCGTTGTAAGAGGCGACTGATGTAGGGGCCTAGGGAAGCTACCCTAATAAATAAAAAAACATCGTAGAAATTGGATGTGCTAGCCCACTTGTAGGCGCATAACTGACTGAACGTACAATCGCTCCTATTCTCATATTACATACAAAACACACAGAGTGGTTAACAAGTGGACGACGGCGAGCGTTAGAAGAAGAAAGAAAAGCATAAATTATAACACTTTATAAAGACATGCATAAATTATAACACTTTATAAAGACATGCATAAATTATAACATTTTATAAAGACATGCATAAATTATAACACTTTATAAAGACATGCATAAATTATAACATTTATAAAGACATGCATAATATAACATATAAAACATGCATAATTATAAAAAGACACAAATAAACATTAAAGACATCATAAATAAACACTTATAAAACATGCATAAACTACACATTTATAAGCATCAACTACAACATTTATAAAGACATGCAAAACTAAACCTTATAAGACATGACTAAACTTATAAAGACATGATAAATTATAACACTTTATAAAGATGCATGCTACACTAAACATGATTATAACACTTATAAAGACATGCATAAACTAAACCTTATACATGCATAAACTATAACACTTTAAAGACAGCATAAACAAATAAAACATAAACTATAACACTTTATAAAGACATGCATAAACTAAACACTTTATAAGCATGCATAAACTATACACTTTATAAAGACATGCATAAACTAAACACTTTATAAAGACATGCATAAATAAACACTTTATAAAGACATGCATAAATTATAACACTTTATAAAGACATGCATAAATTATAACACTTTATAAAGACATGCATAAATTATAACACTTTATAAAGACATGCATAAACTATAACACTTTATAAAGACATGCATAAACTATAACACTTTATAAAGACATGCATAAATTATAACACTTTATAAAGACATGCATAAACTATAACACTTTATAAAGACATGCATAAACTATAACACTTTATAAAGACATGCATAAACTATAACACTTTATAAAGACATGCATAAACTACAACACTTTATAAAGACATGCATAAACTATAACACTTTATAAAGACATGTATAAACTACAACACTTTATAAAGACATGATAAATATAACACTTTATAAAGACATGCATAAACTACAACACTTTATAAAGACATGCATAAACTATAACACTTTATAAAGACATGATAAACTACAACACTTTATAAAGACATGATAAATAAACACTTTATAAAGACATGCATAAACTAAACACTTTATAAAGACATGATAAACTAAACAATTTTTAAAGACATGCATAAACTATAACACTTTATAAAGACATGCATAAACTATAACACTTTATAAAGACATCAAAACTATAACACTTTATAAAGACATGTATAAACTACAACACTTTATAAAGACATGCATAAATTATAACACTTTTTAAAGACATGTATAAACTACAACACTTTATAAAGACATGCAAAATAAACTTTATAAAGACAGATAAACTAAACACTTTATAAAAAGACATGAATAAATATAACACTTTATAAAGACATCATAAACTAAACACTTTATAAAGACATGTATAAACTACAACACTTTATAAAGACATGTATAAACTCAACACTTTATTAAAGACATGATAAATTAAACACTTTATAAAGACATGATAAACTAAACACTTTATAAAGACATGCATAAATAAACACTTTATAAAGACATGCATAAACTATAACACTTTATAAAGACATGCATAAACTATAACACTTTATAAAGACATGTATAAACTACAACACTTTATAAAGACATGCATAAATTATAACACTTTATAAAGACATGTATAAACTACAGCACTTTATAAAGACATGGACAAACTACAACAATTTTTAAAGACATGCATAAACTATAACACTTTATAAAGACATGCATAAACTATAACACTTTATAAAGACATACACAAACTATAACACTTTATAAAGACATGTATAAACTACAACACTGTATTATAAAGACATGCATAAATTATAACACTTTATAAAGACATGTATAAACTACAACACTTTATAAAGACATGCGTAAAATACAACACTTTATTATAAAGACACGCATAAACTACAACACTTTATTATAAAGACATGCATAAATTATAACACTTTATAAAGACATGCATAAACTATAACACTTTATAAAGACATGTATAAACTACAACACTTTATAAAGACATGTATAAACTACAACACTTTATTATAAAGACATGTATAAATTATAACACTTTATAAAGACATGCATAAACTATAACACTTTATAAAGACATGCATAAACTATAACACTTTATAAAGACATGCATAAACTATAACACTTTATAAAGACATGCATAAACTATAACACTTTATAAAGACATGTATAAACTACAACACTTTATAAAGACATGTATAAACTACAACAAGACTGCATACATTCAGCAACTATATTCACACTGTAGGCGTGAACGTCTTCCTTCAACAAACTACCCCACCCCTAACATCTTCAACCTTTCGTCAGTTCTGCAAACTTTTACATGAAAAGGCAAACATTTCCAACTAACATTGGTACCATCTGATATATACTAAAATTAGCTCTACCAGCATCCTTGGGTTATGTTTTACATCAGAGACAACCTTTCTGTATGCTTGCATGAAATCCGGTGTCTGTGTTCATGTGTTGTTTGTGAATTTTTTCTTCGTAGATTTGTATACATTTTTTTTTTCTTCTCTTTTATCATATATAACTCACTCTGTTTGTTTTGTTCACTTCAAATGTTACCAATATTTCTTGTGATTTTCGAAATATTTACTGTTGGCAAAGATTGTATAAAATGCGTGCGTTGTTCTTTCACTGGAAATATCAAAGCAGTTTTGCGAAGTCCAACTACATGTTTTGAAATACACAACATGTATGATTCATATGTTAAATATTCTTTAGATGTTGTTCAATGTATGTTTAACTTCTACATCGAAACTGATGACAGTCATGTACCGATAGTTATATAGCACATTTTTCTATTGATTGATTGATTGATTGATTGATTGATTTATTGATTGATAGGACCATCATCATTGCACTTCAGTGAGTGACCAAGTGTGCTCCAATCTCTTTCCTACACAGGAAGATCTCAGTTACAGTTCGTGAACTTCGTAGCATGTTAAACATAGTACAATTATGGCATCTATCAGAAACCATTTGTTAAACACTCTTTGTGAATTTTATGTGATCTGAGCCTAAGAGCGATTGTAAGCTGTTTCCAGTTATGCACCTATAAGTAGGCAAGTACATCCTATTTCTGCGATGCTTTTTATTTACTATGGTAGCTTCCCCAGAGCTCTACTTCAGTCGACTCTAACGACATGCCCTGTAGGTCGCAACTCTAACGACATGCCCTGTAGGTCGCAACTCTAACGACATGCCCTGTAGGTCGCAACTCTAACGACATGCCTGTAGGTCGCACTCTGACATGCCTGTAGGTCGGAACTCTACGACATGCCTGTGGTCGCACTCTAACGACATGCTGTAGGTCCACTCTAACGACATGCCCGTGGTCGCAGCTCTAACGACATGCCCTGTAGGTCGCACCTAGACATGCCTAGGTCGCAGTGTTTATTATTTGCCTTCAGAACCCGCAACACTGACGTTATAAATCGATCCGCTGCATTCTACAAAGAAACATATACAAATAGCACTTAATGAATCTCGTCAATAACAGTTTTACACTTGAAGTGGTTTCTTGAAGAATTGGTACTTTCCAACCAGTTTGTCAAGTGACTTGTCGGATTGTAAAAGTTAATATATTCCTTGACATGCGTTTCGTTTGAGATAAACGTGCGCTTATTTATCTATAAAATGTCATCCCATTCATCAAATTTCATTTGTAAAAGTATTAAAGTGCAACTTATCAATGATATATATATATATATATCAGCGAAGTGGAAAAGTGGAAAAATACTCATTCGGCTACATTATGTCTGTCAAGCAGTTTTTTTGTGTGGATGCGGTAGCTACTGTGTTAAAACGACTGAATAGAGTAGTGAAACCGTTAACAGTACACACTTTGATTCACTTTCATTTATTTAATTGATGTGTTTTTTCTAGTTGTTCCTTGATCGGATTTAGATCATAAATTCTCAGTATTGGAGACAAACACCACTCCAGTTAATGATTGCTACTACATTTTGATTCTGTTGTTGACTTATGCCCGTTTCTACCTCTTGTACAATTCCACGCTAATATCCAGTACCATTACTCGGTCTGTTGAACTCATCCAACAATGTTATCGGTCTCTTAGACTCGTCCAAGAATGTTATCGGTCTGTTAGATTCGTCTAAAAATCTGATAAACTCATCCTATGATGCACTCGGTCTCATAGACTCGCCCAAGAATGTATATTCATCAAAGATATTTCGCTACAGCCCCCCAAAAAAACTTCTTTAGGAAAGAGGCGACGTAGAAAATAAATGGAACTGTGATCATAATAAACGTTGATCAGGTCGTTAACATCGAGAGATCCACTTTGATTTCCACTTCATTTCTCCTCGTGGGCTAATAGGAATCCAAAACTCGTTCATTTCCTGGAAGATGTTACAAGCGATGACTTTACCTCAAACAGGACAATTGCCTGGAGAACCATGAGTAAGCGAATTACTGTTATGTTCTTCTGTCTCGTATCGTTTATGTTATCTTTTAGTTAGATTTCTGTATTCATTATTAATGTGTTCATTTTGTACTTTTACCATTCATTCATTTCGTTTTTGTTTCTTTTCGTCAGTTGCTGCTGTTTGATGTTGTTATTCATAACTTAGGGGTCTATGTGCCTAGATGTTAGGTGCTTCTCTCTCGTGTCAAAGGTACCAGCATCACTCCCTCGTGGAGCCATTGCGATATTTTCCAGAGATCACAGTGTAGGGGAGATCGAGTTCCTAGTCCTATCGGAGACAGACGATAAAATGTAGGTCCCGTGTTCAATTTGAGCAGGCAATGGAACCCTTAGCAGTTCAAAAATCGAAAAGAGCAGGCTGGAAAGCTGCTGTCCTGGCACAATTCATTACATGATTACAAATACAATTCGTACAAAATATCTTCAGTATTACACCGGGGACACTCGCTGGTGCTACGAAGTTCGTACACTGCATCTGAGATCCTTCTGTGTAAGAAAGAGATGAGATCACATATGGTTACTCAACGAAGTGCAATAATGCTGGTCCTATCATAAATCCGCTCGTGTGATGCCGCTCCCATAAGGGAAGCAAAGAATAACAACACTGCGACGTACAAATCATGTTGTAGGAGGCGACTGAGGTAGGGCTCTATGGAAGATACCATAGTAAATAAAAAGCATCACATAAATCGGATGTGCTAGCTTACTTGTAGGAGCATAACTAACACAATGTGCAATCGCTGTTAAGCTCGGATCACATACAAATCACACAGAGTGGTTAACAAGTGGTCAATATGGAGTGTTCAAAGCAGACGAAGAATCAATCAACCATATTCAGAATCCAAATTATCATAAAGTTATTGTATATCATGAATGTTATTGAATTTCGGCCATATTTCTTTATGACGTCATTTGTTGTTTATCACGCAATAATTGTATGTTTAATGTGTTTCCATTGAACATACAACAAATGATGCATGCGTTTTCAAATATACATCAGCAAATATATCTTTTTCTTCTTCTACCGCTTCATATCTACAACTAATTAACAACTGTTTGTGATTTGTATGTGATCCGAGCATGAGAGTGTTTGTACGTTGTGCCAATTGTGAGCTTACAGGTAGGCCAGCACATCCGATTTCTGCATTGCTTTTTATTTACTACGTAGCTTTCCTAGGCCTCTACCCAGTCGCCTCTTACATCACGCCTTGTAGGTCCCAGTGTTATTGTTCTTTGCTCCCCTTGCAAGCCAAACAAAACACAGGCAAGTGGTATGTTTGATAGACTTACTATGAAACGTAGACAGACAGACACAGGATATACAGTATGGACAACGTAAGGGTCGTGTTCAGGTAGAGCACGCAAAAGAACCCTTGGCAGATCAAAATTTAGAACAGCAAGCTGGAAAGCCGCTGCCCGAGAAAAATTCAATAGAAAGATGTAAAATAAAAATTCAAAAACATTATTTTTACAATCTTCTAAATTACTTCGGGGACCCTCGCCGGTTCTACGAAGTTCGTGCAGTGTAGGTGAGATCTTCCTGTGTAAGACAGAGATGGGAGCACACATTTTTACTCACATAAGTGCAATGATGAAGGTGATATCAACCAATCAGGACAGACAGATATCAGACAAACAGACAGGTTAGACTACATCAGCAGATAGACAAACAGACAGGTTAGACTGACCAGACAAGATAGAAAGACATGGCAGACAAGATAGACATACATACAGATAGATAGACACAGAACAGACAAGTAGACAGATATAAAGATAGATAGACAAAAAGATAAGACGCATGGACCAGACTAGAAGTTAAAATAAAAAAATGCACGTTCATGTATTTTCCCAAAAATACATGTTCTGGACAACAATTTCCCCATTGAACGTGTATAATAAATAATCCATCTCTTCCGGTGAACCGAATCATTCTGATTCATAAGTGTACCCTATTTGGAAATCGACACAATTAAGGCGGCAACATCAGCCTAGAAAACGAATCAAGCAAATTAATAATGATAACTGGGAGTTTTATTGTTCTTCTCTAGACTCTGTAAATGATCAAATACATCCGGAGAGATTAACAAAAATCGAATAAAATAATATTTTATTGTCGAGTCAAGCGAAGAAATCGATATTAGTAAATCAAAGCAGTGAAGCGGCTTATATGATGGGAGATTTGTGGGGTTTTTTTTCCCTCTTCGTTTGTTCGCAATATAAAATGATGCAGGAAATGTTTGGCATATCAAATATATATTTTGTTATTTTTTTTATTAAATATATTCCAAAATTGTATCTTTGTTTGTAAAAGAAGAAAAAGAAGCACAACCCTTTAATAACAATAATAATTCCTCTCGTACGGTTATACGTTACATAGGGCCTGCAAGTAATTTATCCATACCGCTCTATCCTGGGCAACTCACTCAATCTCCTCCATGGAACTGAGACCGATATTTCCTGCCTCTCTCAGCAAAGTTCGCTTCAGGGTCTCCTTAGGTCAACCTCTCTTTCTTGAACCCTTTGCATCCCACTTTTTTTTTTTTTTTTTCAGATCAGAAGCACTTGAGCTTATTAGCTCTTCGGCTCGGTGCCATGGACATCGTAACCCTTCGGTTCGGTGCCACGAACACCGTAAATCTGGGGAATTGTGGCTTTTTCTGCCATCCCGCGGAATTGAACCCGCACACACAGAGGGGTAGTCACCCGTAGTCCAACGCACTACGAACACGCTGGGCAGACGGGCATTGCATCCACTTCAATACCTGCTTTGATATTCTTTGATCATTTCTCCTCAAGGTGTGCCCAACATATCTCCATCTTCTCTTTCTTATAACAGTTGTTACTAGTGGTTGACCAGACATGTCTCTGATTTTATCACTTCTCCTGAATTCGTTCCATTTTATATTCATTATTTTTCGCAGACATCTATTTTCAAATGCATTCAACTTGCTTTCTATATCTTTAGTCATTTTCCAACTCTCGCTGGCATATGTTAGGATTGATACAACTCTCGCTGGCATATGTTAGGATTGATACAACTCTCACTGGCATATGTTAGGATTGATACAACTCTCGCTGGCATATGTTAGGATTGATACAACTCTCGCTGGCATATGTTAGGATTGATACAACTCTCGCTGGCATATGTTAGGATTGACTTGATAACTAAATTAAAGGTGTTGTGCTTCTTGTTCTTCTTCTTTGTCTCCTTCCTCTTCATTCGCTATTCATCAATCGTTTGTTAAACTCTTGTTTGTGGTCTGTCATATTTGTGCCAGCAAGTTGATAGTAGGTGTTAAAGAAGTTAGGAGTAGAGAAAGACCTAGATATATCTGGAGAACGAGCTGATAGATTAGCTGGCATGACTACGATAAGATGTAGCTGCAATGGACCGAAATGACTTTTCGAACTGGATTGTGAGCCCCACTCGCTGACCAGACTAAGAGAGAGGAGTGTCAATATTGGTACAGCCCCAAAAGAACGACATACCAAATATGCAAATAGATTGATTAATCAACATCGAACTAGCTTGTTGGGCCACTGGACGCTGTTGGATATGTTGAGATGCAGATCGGAGAATCTATGGAGGTGTCCGGAGTGTTATGATGATAATCCACCTATAACTGGTACCTGGAGAAAATATCTAGAGACTGATAATAACAGGATGTGAAAGACACGGACAGAATTGCAAGGGATGGCAAGAAAGAAGAAGAGCTGGAGGAAGCTTGATGAAGATCTGCGCTCTGTTGGGAGTTGAATAGTGAGAAGAAATTGAAAGAGATACACATAATGCAAGAGTGTGCAATATACAATGAACAAACGACACTCGTACAGCCAACCCTCATGTCAGTCCAAGACAAGATATATAGAGATGTACACAGACTCCAGTTGACCATTAACTACTTTAGAAATATACAAGTCGATGTCAGTCCAAGACAAGATATATAGAGATGTACACAGACTCCAGTTGACCATTAACTACTTTAGAAATATACAAGTCGATGTCAGTCCAAGACAAGATATATAGAGATGTACACAAACTCCAGTTGACCATTAACTACTTTAGAAATATACAAGTCGATGTCAGTCCAAGACAAGATATATAGAGATGTACACAGACTCCAGTTGACCATTAACTACTTTAGAAATTTACAAGTCGATGTCAGTCCAAGACAAGATATATAGAGATGTACACAGACTCTAGTTGACCATTAACTACTTTAGAAATTTACAAGTCGATGTCAGTCCAAGACAAGATATATAGAGATGTACACAGACTCTAGTTGACCATTAACTACTTTAGAAATTTACAAGTCGATGTCAGTCCAAGACAAGATATATAGAGATGTACACAGACTCTAGTTGACCATTAACTACTTTAGAAATTTACAAGTCGATGTCAGTCCAAGACAAGATATATAGAGATGTACACAGACTCCAGTTGACCATTAACTACTTTAGAAATTTACAAGTCGATGTCAGTCAAGACAAGATATATAGAGATGTACACAGACTCTAGTTGACCATTAACTACTTTAGAAATTTACAAGTCGATGTTTGAAAACATTACAAGAAAAAGAAGAAGAGGAAGAATTAAATGTGTCGTCAAGTGGATTGAAGATACAAATTGCAGAATGCGCTGAAAACTGACAACTGTCAATACTGTTACATTTGTCAAATGCCAACAGTTGATGCTGTCAGGTAAGACGTAACAATTTGAAAACTTGATATTTTTAACAACAGAAATGGAGTCAGTGGAACTGGAGAGCTTAACTTAATAATTTAGTTTGGAAGCGTGTTGTGCTGCGGGTTGTATTATTAAAAACTAATTTACTGATCCAGTTCATGGAATGTTTTCTTTTCGTTCGAACGTTGTGAATTTGGGTGTAATTAGTGCACCTAATGTGGCACCTGTTACTGATTTTTGCATAAAGACTTGTTTTTCTTATTTTCAGAGTCCCTCGCCATTTAGGTGAGCCTTGCTCTGACTTCATAGGTACTTGTAATTTAGAGTACCCACAGCACAGGACGCATGTAGAACAACAGCGTGCGTTGTGCATACCGAAACACGTTTTGGTCCTCGCTGTTGTCTCTCTGTTTCTCTACAACACACTTTTAAACACTCTCACTTTCCCTCTCTTTCTATATTTGCTCAATTATTTACATGAAACTTGCTCTGTAATCCTCTCCGATAGTCATTTTTATCTACTACTCTCTCTCTCTCTCTCTCTCTCTCACACACATTCTCTCACAATCTCTCTGACACTCTCTCACATTCGTTCGCCCTACCACCACTCTCTCCAATTTACAACACTCTCTATATATAAATATATTTCCAGAACCTCTCTATAACTATCTCACACTCATTCTCCCCACCACTACGCTCTCTCTCTCACTCTCTCTCTCTCTCACACACACATATTCTCACAATCTCTCAGACACTCTCTCACATTCCTTTGCCCTACCGCCACTCTCTCCAATTTACAACACTCTCTATATATAAATATATTTCCAGAACCTCTCTATAACTATCTCACACTCATTCTCCCCACCACTACGCTCTCTCTCTCACTCTCTCACTCTCTCTCTCTCTCTCACACACACATATTCTCACAATCTCTCTGACACTCTCTCACATTCCTTTGCCCTACCGCCACTCTCTCCAATTTACCACACTCTCTATATATAAGTATATTTCCAGAACCTCTCTATAACTATCTCGCATTTCTTATCCTACCACTACGCTCTCTCTCTCACCCTTTCTCTCTTGCTCACGCTCTATATATATCTATTAATTCGACAATTCTAGACTTTGAACATCATATGATATTGACAACATCCCTTTGAATCTATCTTTAATGACTGTCAATCACTTTGAAAATATGCTATAAACTACATGATACAGATATTAAACTACTCAAAGAATCTTGATAGAAGAAGATACATTCTATGTGACTAATATTTGCTATGTCCATTTCTTAGTATACGTACTTATCTGTTTTAGTAGTATGACCGATTTCTAAGGTACTTTGTCGTCATTGCCGCTTGAACATCAAAGAATGATCAAAAGAGGAGAGATATGAAGGCGCTACATGAAACATTTGCTGAGTGTACGTACTTATTTCTTTCCATTACGCGTGGAGCATAGGCTCGCGCTAGTTATCCATTACATTTTACGATCTCTGGTTATTTTCCGTATACTCTTTGTGATTTGTATGTGATCAGAGCCTAAGAGCGATTGTACGCTGTGCCAGTTATGCGCCTAAAAGTAGGCTAGCACATCCGATATATGCGGGGCTTTTTATTTACTAGGATAGCTTTCCTAGGCCCTTACCTCAGTCGCCTCTTACGACATGTTTTGTAGGTCACAGTGGTACTATTCTTTGCTCCCCTAGAAAACCCCGGCAATATAGGGCGATTTTACAAAGTATAAAAACAATATACAATAACTCATTGTTTGTACATGTCATGTCTGCCATATAGAAAATCTTAATTGCTTCACTTCTGTTGTATCCTTTACTTGATAAAGGCCTTTTGGTCGAAACGTCACTGTATATTGTTTTTGTAATTTATAAAACTACTTTAATTGTACGTGTTTCACCATTTTGGGAGACAGAAAGAGATGAGAAGAAACTTAGAGACACAGGGAGATACATGGAGAGAGACAGAGAGCAGCAGAGATAAGTAAGAGAGGAGATAGAGAGAGAAGAGAGATATGGAGTAAAACAGAGAGAGAGAGACAGGCTGGAGGCACAGAATGAGAGCGTGTTTTAAACTCTCATTTCTGAACATTCAAGCATACACACTTTTATCCATATTCTAAGACCATCACAAAAACGGTAACATATAAATAGAAGCATGTTTGTATTTTTCTCATAACATAGTTCCACCTTCATGTAAGCTCTATCTACTTTGAGATACTGTCTCCAGCACGTACTGTGCTTGGTCTATAGGAGTACGCTTCAGCCTCCCAACCTGACAGACTTTCATCAAATAGCGTGCCCTGATCAGAACTTTACCACCTGAACAGTCCTGAGGAATTTTTTTCTCTCTCTTTTCTCTCTCTCTCTCTCTCTCTCTCTCTCTCTCTCATAAGCCAGATATGTCATCGCTCCATCTGTCATGCCCTTCGTCTTTCTCGAACGTTCTATATCGACTACTTGTTAACCACTCTGTGAGATCTGTATGTGATCTGAGCCTAAGAGTGATGTACATTGCACCTACATCCGATTTCTGCGATGCTTTTTGTTTGCTAAGGTACCTTCACTAGGTTTTACATCAGTCGCTTCTTACGTCTTGTAGCTGACAGTGGTACTATTCTTTGCTTTTCTTGAACCACACGGGCGATTGGCATGCTCAAATTATCAGTCAGATTTCTGAAATCGTCTTCTTTGAGATCTTTCTTGTATCCTCTTTGCCAAAATGTCTCTTTCCATAATAGTCTTGTGCAACGCTTCATAACTTCGTAAAGTTGCATCAATTTTCTCTTGTTTGTTTAGTAGGGGATTAAAGCCTCTTTAAGCCGAGGCATGTCTCTTTCAACCTAAGGCGAACCTTTTATTGGTTATATCAGATCGTGTAGGCCAACAAACATGGAAAATAAGAATTAACTCCTTTCGGAGAATCCAAGATTTTCTCTTGTTTGTTTGTTTGTTTAGTAGGGATTAAAGCCTCTTTAAGCCGAGGCACGCCCCTTTCAACCTAAGGCGAACCTTTTATTGGTTATATCAGAGCGTGTAGGCCAACAAACATGAAAAATAAGAATTAACTCCTTTCGGAGAATCCAAGACTTATGTTAAGTATGGTAAGAGATTTTCTGTTCCTTTCTTGTAGCAGTAACTTTTTTTTCTTAGAATGTGAGTTCCTCCTAGGTTTATGTATTTGTTCTCTTCTCTGTTCATAATATACGGAGGTCTCTTCTCTAACACTTGTATTGAAAGGTACATTTAGGCTTTTCCAGTGGCGGCTCGTCGTCATTTTTCTTGGTGGGGCCAGACACAAAATTTCAGAAAAATCATGGTTTTTGGAGTATTTACTACTATTTATCTATTCCAGGAAGTTATTCCCCCTTTCGGTTTTTGGTGCGGCCGGGCCCCACTGGCTCTTAATGACGAGCCGCCCCTGGGCTTTTCCATTGCCTTGCTAAATGTCCATAGTTTCACTATACGTTGTCCCTATTTGTGGCGGGAAGAAAATTAGTCACGTCAGAGATGAGGAGTCGACGCAGAATGCTGGGAATAACAAGAGGAGACCAATTTCCTGGTACCAAATAAATGTTGAGTATCAACACATTTCTTCCAACCAGATCTGTCTTGAGCAAGCCAACGAAGCTCATTCCATGTCATTTCCGCTTCTTTTTTCTTTCTCTGTCTATAGTTCGTCTTCATGTCTCTCTAGGTCTTCCCCTATACATCTTGCTTACCGATTTCCATTTCAGAGCTAATGCGTGCATCTGGTCTTATGTATTCTTAATGTATGCCGCAACCACTTCCGTCTAATCCTTGTTAATGTATGCCCCAACCACTTCCGTCTAATCCTTGTTAATGTATGTCCCAACCACTACCGTCTAATCCTTGTTAATGTATGCCCCAACCACTTCCGTCTAATCCTTGTTAATGTCTAACATGCACCTTATTCAACCACTTCCGTCTAATCCTTGTTAATGTATGTCCCAACCACTTCCTTCTAATCCTTGTTAATGTATGCTCCCAACCACTTACCGTCTAATCCTTGTTAATGTATGTCCCAACCACTTCCGTCTAATCCTTGTTAATGTATGCCCCAACCACTTCCGTCTAATCCTTGTTAATGTATGTCCCAACCACTACCGTCTAATCCTTGTTAATGTATGCCCCAACCACTTCCGTCTAATCCTTGTTAATGTATGCCCCAACCACTTCCGTCTAATCCTTGTTAATGTATGCCCCAACCACTTCCGTCTAATCCTTGTTAATGTATGCCCCAACCACTTCCGTTTCATCCTTGTTAATGTATGTCCCAACCACTTCCGTCTAATCCTTGTTAATGTATGTCCCAACCACTTCCGTCTAATCCTTGTTAATGTATGCCCCAACCACTTCCGTCAAATCCTTGTTATTTCTTCGTTGATATTATTGATGCATGTCTGAAAAAAAAAAAAAATCCCTCGAGAAATATCTTCACCATCTTCAAAATGACGTCGGGGAGCCTCGGCAGTGCTACGGAGTACGTGCGCCGCTGGTTAGATCTACCCGTGTAAGAAAGAGATCGGAGCACACATGGTTACTCACTGAAGTGCAGTGATGATTGTCCTATCAATCAATGAATCAATCTCGTAATGGATATATGTGTCTGTTTAGTATGATTTCTATTCTCTTCTTCTTGCTCTCAATATAGATGATATTTATATGATTATCATTGTCTACCTTTCGTCCTCAATAACCTCCAGCTCATCATGGTTTCAAAACAAAGTGACATTTTATCAAGCTTTCTTCTTCTTCATCTGCGTTCTCGTGAAGTCTTCAAAATCTTTGATCTTTTCTACTATTTTTATCATTGTAAAATATGTTTTCCATCGCTAATTATTTTACCAGTTCTTTGTTGTTTTCTTTTTGTTCGATATATTCTTTGATCTTTCTTCTTTCTAGTTTACAACGTGAGTAATTGTTCGTTATCATCTATTTTTTGGTTTTATTTGATGATAGTAAGAACTGGCCTCCACGTATTTTGTTGGGTTTTTTTGGTTATTTTTCTCCAATCCAGAAGCACTTGAGCTTTCAGCTCTTCGGCTCAGTGCCATGGACATCGTAACCCTTCGGCTTGGTGCTATGGACATCGTAACCCTTCTGAGGAAATCAATCTGGGGAAACTGTGGCTTTTCTGCCAGTCCGCGGAATTGAACCCTCACTCACAGAGGGCTAGTCACCCGCAGTCCAATTCGCTACGAACACGCTGGGCAGGCGGGCAACCTGCAAGTATAATGTATTTCCAAAAATTATCTAAGTGTAGCTTTTTATCTGATACAATAAATATGAAGCAAAAGTCAGTACAAGCTACGTCTTCGAATGCTCCATAGTTACCACTTGTTAAACCATTCTTTTTGATTTGTATATGATCGGAACCTAAGAACGATTATATGCTGTGTCAGATATGCGTCTACAAGTAGGCCAGCGAATCCAATTTATGTGACCCTTTGTATTTACTAGGGTAGCTTCCCTAAACTCCTACCTCAGTTGCCTCTTACATGCTTTGTAGGTTACAGTGTGACTATTCTTTGCTCCACTTGAGGCCCAGGCAAAACACGGACATAGTACTCACAAAGGAATGTGATATTTGATATAAATAAATCAAAATGCTTGGTTTTTTTAGTTTAGTTTAGTCGTCGGATCACCATCACTGCACGTCGAACAAATTAGTCCATAAGTGATCAATCTCCCCCTCAGTATGTCCATCAGCGTGTGGCGACTAACGACACCGGTTCTTTGTTGGTCAGCCTGGTCCAGTGCTCGCCCGCTTTGGATAGCAGCAATAACTGCAAGCCTATCTGTACGTTCATTGCCCCTTACACCTGCATGCCCTGGCACAAAAACAAAACTGATCTTTGTCAGCTTAGACCTCCCCAGCGACTCCATCCAATGTCTCCTAGCCCATCCTGTTTCAATCTTCCTGAGCATACTCATTGAGTCACTGAGAAAACATGCATGGATAAAAGTCTGTGATTCTAGCCAAATCATCGTTTTGGTAACCGCCATGATTTCCATAGTGAGACTGCTGGTTGTAGCACACTTTGTATGAAGTGCCAACATAGACAATAAATAAATCAATATGCTTTGTATGAAGTACAAACATAGACAATAAATAAATCAATATGCTTTGTATGAAGTGCCAACATAGACAATAAATAAGACATTTAAACGCAAACTTGAAAACATCATCATCATCAAGGTGCGTATCCTTTATAAGACGTTGCTCTCTTTGCAGTACATATGAAATTCACTCTGTCTCTTGCTAGTTTACCCACTTCGTCGATGGTCATATTCATGGTTTCTTTAATATCTTATAGCCATCTTCTTCTTGGTCTGCTTCTGCCAAAAAACTGAAAATTGAAAACATGAAAGTGAAATACAGAGTAGAATAGGATGTCTTTAATAAACATACAACCAGTTCAGTTTACCAGAGTCTCCAGCAACATAGTTATCACTTATATGAGCACTATCATCATAGCACTCCGAACCTGGTCATAGATGCTTCGACCTACGCTTCAACAAATCTAGCAGCGTCCAGCAGCCCAACAAGCTAATTTGATGGTCAGTGATTGGGACTCACAACCCTTAAACTCTTCTGTTCGAAAAACTCTCTCAATGAGTTAAGAATGTCATTTCTGTCCATTGTAGCTCCCTCTTCTTCTTCTTCTTTGCGTTCGTTCTTTACGACCAATTTTAATCACTCTTTGTGATATGTTTGATCTTTGCCAAGAACGTGTATACGTTGCACATTGGTTTGGTAGGCTCCTAAACGCATAGACTTCTACACCTTTAGGACACATACATCTGATTTCAGCCAAGTAGCTCCCTCTAATATCATAGCCATGCTAGGAAATCTATCAGGTCGATCATTACCCCTGATTCCTTCGTGTCAGTGACAACAATGAAGGTGATTTTTCAAATCAGTATCCTCATAGTGTAATAGTGTAATATTGGATCCTATAAGCACTTCGTTATCTGGAATTTTCTCCTGCCATATTATTATGTGCAATCTGTAGGAGACAAATTGTGTGCAAGTTGTTCAACATCTTTGTATGTGCGATTACATAAAATGTGAATGCTACATCAGGCATGAATGTTACATCAGGCATGACTGTTACATCAGACTTGAATGTTACATCAGGCATGACTGTTAGTCAATTTGAACAAATCAGGTGAATTGTTACATCAGACTTTGATGGTTACACAGGCATGAATGCTACATCAGGATTGAATGTTACATCAGGCATGACTGTTACATCAGACTTGAATGTTACATCAGGCATGACTGTTAGATCAGATTTGAATGTTACATCAGGCATGAATGTTACATCAGACTTGAATGTTACACCAGGCATGACTGCTACATCAGATTTGAATGTTACATCAGGCATGAATGTTACATCAGACTTGAATGTTACATCAAACTTGAATGTTACATCAGATTTGAATGTTACATCAGAATTGAATGTTACACACAGATTTGAATGGCATGCCATCATTGTTTACAATACCCAGGTGCCAGGAACAGAGATAACTTTCCGATACCATTCCGCGAAAAAGCACTTTCGAAACGATAACAGCCTCCGGCAGAGCATCTCGTTATCTTCAACCTTAATTGATTGTACCATCAACATTTTACTTCGCTGAATAATCAAGGGTGCTCAGATTTCATACCTATACAAGAAGATCCCTACGGTAGTGTTACAGACGCACATGTAGCGCATGCAGGTTTCCTGATCGAATTATAGTATGATAACAACATTTGACTACAATGTCTTTACAGACGGCCAATTGGCAAGTGTTTTACTGTGACAACGTCTGAGTTTGCACTTGTCTCTCTTGTCTTTCAGCTCATCCCAAAGTTTTTTTTGATAAAATGATGCACCTTTGTGTAATGTTGCTTTCCACATAAATCGGTCAACACCTAGTTTTTCTCACGTGTTTGAACTGATAGAAAAGCTTTTCTGTGAGACCATGCGGATATTTATATAAATATATATATGATTCTTACTCACACACCAAAGAAAATTACACATACAAACTTACACATACATTTTTACATACACATTTACGCACAAACATACTTGCACGCACTCAGCTGGACGTATATATGTAATGTTACGGGAGTCTCCGTGGTTAAGTGGTTAAACCCTTTGCTATGTGGGTCGAAGGTCGTTGGTTCGAATCCAAACCGTGCCGTTCTGTTCACGAGTGCAATATTTTTCCAGAAACCCCTAGGATTGTTGCTGGAGCTACGGAGTTCGAGCTTTGTGCAATACTCTTGTCTGAGCCATATGAGGTAAAACCCGGTGCAATGAAGTCAATCCTTCGGCTTTAAACAAGTGTATATGGGTCACGCGTCTCTGCTACGGAGTTCATTCACTGCTGCTGAGATCTTCCTGTATAAGAAATCACATCGGAGCACACATTGTTACTCACCGAAGTGAAATGATGATGGTCCTATCAATCTATCAATCAATCAATCAATCAATCATAAGTACATGCGCACTTTTACAGATACACATATTCTCTCGCACACACATACACACTTTCGTCTGATCTCTATTGTGCACACATAAACACATAAACTCTGAACAAGATATTCACAATATACAATCCCACACTATCACACACACTTGCGCAGTTATTTTTTCTGCCTCAAACACATACACTCACTCTACACACAAATACATACACCCACACACACACACACACACACACACACACACACACACTAATGCAATCCATCACTGCCGTCTCTTTACTTGTCTATCTTTCATTCACACACACATACAAACTCACACATACACACTAACGCACTCGATCACTTTCATTTTCTCTCTTCCCCACACACACACATACAGACTCACACATACACACTAACGCACTCGATCACTTTCATTTTCTCTCTTTCCCACACACACACATACAGACTCACACATACACACTAACGCACTCGATCACTTTCATTTTCAATGCCTCTTTCCCCACACACACACAACAGCTCACATGTGCACTAACGCACTTTAGCACTTCAGCCTCTCTATATGCCTCTCTTTCACACACACACACTCACATGTGCACTAACGCACTTCAGCCTCTCTATCTGTCTCTCTTTCACACACACACAAACACACAGACGCAACTACCCGTAAGCTCCTTCACATGTACTGTCTCTCACACACATCACACATATATAATGTTGAACTCCTACATCACCCGTGTGGTGCCGAGGCCCACAAGGGAAGTAAAGAGTAGTAGCACTGCGACCTACAAGGCATGTCGTAATAGGCGACTGATGTAGGACCTAGTGAAGCTACCCTAGTAAATAAAAAGGTATCGCAGATATCGAATGTGCTGGCCTACTTGTAGACACATAACTGGCACAACGTACACTCGCTCGTAGGCTCAGATCACATACAAATCACACAGAGTGGTTAACAAGTGGTCGATATGGAGCGGACGAAGAAGAAGACACACATATCTACTCATAAGCTCCATCGCATGTACTATTTCTCCCTCACACACACATACACACCACACATATCTACTCATAAGCTCCATCGTATGTACTATTTCTCCCTCACACACACATACACACCACACATATCTACTAATAAGCTCCATCGCATATACTATCTCTCCCTCACACACACACACATACACACCACAGATATCTACTGATAAACTCCCACACATTCCCTCTCTCACGCACTCTCCCACACACACATACTGTATGCCCAATCCTAGTATCTGTATCGATCAGAGAAGAAAAGGCGCAGTCCAACTGAGACACTCCTCACACGGAAACACACACATTTAATCCAGATTGACCATTACTCATTGTCATATTGTCCTGGCTGTTACCAGAGAGATAAAACAAGGAAACCGTCCTAAGAATGTCCGAGTTGTACCAGTTACCGCGATTAAGTGCAATTATTAAACAGGGGAGATAAATGACATCTCATGCCTGAAACAATACGGTAGAGTTGTTTCCCTTCTTAACCTTTTCTCTTTCTTTCTAAATTACTCGATATACTACCAACACGTTTCTGAATTTTGTCACCCATCTTCCCACCTTCTCTCTATCCTTCTAATATTTCCTCCCTCACTCACTACACCCTGCCTCATTCATGTTTCTCCGTTCCTCTCTTTCATCAAAGGTCTAAAAGGGGATGGGGGGTTTGTCTATGGTGAGGTGGTGAAGTCGTTTGCCTGTCGTTCTGAAGATTATGAATTCGAATCCTGACCGAGTCACATTTTCACTTTGTTCGTGACATCCATATGATGATTGTTGGTGGAGGACGGAGTTTGTGCTTTGTGCAACATTTTTAGTAGATTATTTCTTCTCGACATTTTCGGATGAAACCGTCTAAGAAAACCCGGTGTATTGAAATCAATTCTTCGTTTTTATATCGTTTTATTTCAACTAAATGTCTACAGCACAATGAGTAACTTCGTTACAGCGGATTTTACTCCATTTGACTCGGTCCCTCTCTGCAGAAATTACACACCACATGCAGAAAGTATGGCATAAAGCACGAACTCATTAGATCCGGCAACAATCCTAGGGTTCTGCACAAAAATACATGTGAACAGAACTGCGTAGGGCCGATTCGAACTCATGACCTTTGAAACTGAAGGCAACGGGTTAGCTGCTTAGCCACAGAAACCCCTTCTCTTTCACTACCTCCACTCGTTCCCTACCCCCACTCTTTCACCACTCCCGTGCGGTCACTATCATCCCACTCATTTAATATCCTCCTACTTGTTCACTATCCTCCCACTGGTTCACTATCCTCCACTTGTTCCTACCTCCACTGGTTCACTACCTCCCACTGGTTCACTATCCTCAACTTGTCACATCCTCCACTTGTTCACTATCCTCCCATTGTTCACTACCCTCCAACTTGCACTATCCTCCATTGTTCATATCCTCCCTTGTTCACTACCCCCCCACTTGTTCCTACCCTCCACTCGATCACCCCTCCCACTTGTTCACTATCCTCCCCTGGTTCATATCCTCCACTGTTCACTATCCTCCCACTGGTTCACTATCCTCCCACTTGTTCACTATCCTCCCACTGGTTCTATCCTCCACTGGTTCACTATCCTCCCACTGGTTCACTATCCTCCCACTTGTTCACTATCCTCACTGGTTCACTATCCTCCACTGGTTCACTCTCCCTGATCACTACCCTCCACTTCCTACCTCCCACTGGTTCACTACCCTCCCACTGGTTCACTACCCTCCAACTTGTCACTATCCTCCCACTCGATCACTACCCTCCACTTGTTTACTATCCTTCTTCTTCTCTCTCTGTCCTCCTCTAGACCGTCCTCTCACTTTCTCTATCTATCTTTACCTCGGTCTCTCTCTTCATATATATATATTGGTATCGTTTTCTCCCTCTTACTCTCTGTTTATCTCTTCCTTGCTTCTGATATCTCCTCCTCCATGCTTTTCTGTCTCAATTTTCTGTTCTCATCCATCATGTCAACCCATTTAATACTTGTCCGTTATAGCAATATCTCACTTTTCCTCTCTCTATCCCTTTATCTAACCCTTTCTTGACGTGTATGTCTCCATTATCCTATCTCTCTTTCTCTCTACCTCTCTCTCTTCTTCTTCTTCTTTGCGTTCGTTCTTTACGACCAATTTTAATCACTCTTTGTGATATGTTTGATCTTTGCCAAGAACGTGTATACGTTGCACATTGGTTTGGTAGGTTCCTAAACGCATAGACTTTTACACGTTTAGGACATGTGCATCTGATTTCAGCCAAACCTCCTTAGTAGCCTCTTACGACATGTGTGCCAGGTAGCAGTGGTTCTATTCTTTACACCCCAAATTTGGGCCCCAGTACCACTCAGACATCTTTCTCTCTTTCTCTCTCTCTCTCCCTCTCTTTCTTTCTCCTTCTTTCTCTTTCTCTATCTCTCTCTTCTTTTCTCTCTCTCTCTCTCTCTCTCTCTCTCTCTCTCTCTTTCCCACTAAACAAAGTGTTTAAACCCCAAGAATTGACTTCATTGCGGTGGGTGTAACCCCATGGGGTTCCGTTTCAGATCGGCAGAAATGACAATCCACCTACCAAGAATATTCTTTCTCTCTTTCTTTCTCGAATCCTGTTTGCTTCACAGCGTCAGGTCAAGAAGAGATTTCTAAAACGGGCCCTAGTATGCGCTTCGTAGATAGTCTCTTTCGCCGCCTCTGTTATCTCTGATATCCATCTTTTCCGTGGCCGGCCTTTTGCTTTGTACCCATTGTATCGGAGCAGCATTGTTCTTTGAGGTGCACAATCTGCTTACGTGGCTGAACCATTTAATTTGTTGTTTCTTGATGAAGTTTAGTACTGATGTTGTACCCACTTTTTCCCTGATGTCTTCATTTCTCAACGAGTCTCTTCTTGTTACACCCAGCATTCTGCGTAGACACTTCATCTCTGTCGTGACTAGTTTTCTATCACATGAAGTACGAATATTACACGAAGCACGAATTCCGTAGCTCCGTCAACAATTCTAGTGATATGTGTAAATAATGCACTAGTGAACAGAACGACGAGTTCCGGATTCGAACCCCCGACTTTCCTAATGCAAGACAAATGCTTAACTACTTAGCCATAGAGACTCTACTCTCGCTCACTCACTGCTCACTATTTAATCGTCTCTTCAATATATTTCTCACACTCACGTCTTCCTTATCTAAACTCACCTAAAACAATGTCGAAATACGTAAAAACAAAATACTTTAGTTTTACAAAATACAAAAACAATAACGATAGACAGCAACGTTTCGACCAAAAGACCTTTATCAAGCAAAGGATAATATAACAATGTCCACGTTTATCGTGAGTTCTCTAACTCAAATGATAAAAATAAATGGCTGTGCAAGATAACATAGCGGTGTATCCTTTGATCTAAGACAACAGAAGAAAGGAATAGCATTTGACAGATATGAACGAGCAGTTAGATTCCAGGTTATGCTCACCTTTACAATGGTTAAACATCATCGCGTGCCGTGTAGATGTACTCATCTTTATAATGTTTAATCATCAACATGTGCCGTACCGATTCCAAATTGTACTCACTGTTTAGGCATCATCATGGGCCTCATCGATTCCAAACAGCACTCACCTTCAAAATTGTAAACAACATAATCTACAGTACCAACCCAGACTTTGCTAACCTACAAAGTTTTTTCCACTGCTGCATAGTGTGCAGTAGTGGGGCTCTTCATTAAGGGCCAATAGGGCGAGCCCCACCAAAAATAAAGTGCAACGTATTTTTATTATTTTATGCATTAAAATATATCCTAACCGAAACCATGATTTTTCCGAAAACTTCTGTCTGGCCCCACCAACAAAACTGATCACGAGCCGCCACTGGTGTGCAGTATTGATTCCAGAATGTACTCCATTTTACAATGCTGTAATATTATCATGTGCCGTGTAGAATTAACGAACCGATTATAAATCCTATTAAAATATCTTCTAGAAGGTCTTTATGGTGTGTTGATCAAACCATTTGATTTACGTAGTTCAAGTTGAGCAGGTAAAAGAACACCTGGCAGCTCAAAATCCAGAAGAGCACTCTAGAAAACTTCTGCAAAGTCAAAATTCATTAGAACCATTTTTTTAAATTCCTACTAAATATTTTTACTATCTTCTAATTTGTGTCGGTGACCCTTGCCGGTGCTACAAAGTACGTGTAGTTGCGCTGAGATATTTCCGTGTAAGAAAGAGATCGGAACACCTATGGTTACTACCAGAAGTGCACTGAAGACAGTTATATCAATACATCATCAAGATAAATCACTTCATTTTTTGCATGAATATTTAGTCATTTTTTGCTAGAATATTGAATTATTTTTTGTTAGAATATTGTTATTTTTTTGCATGAATATTGAGTTATTTTTTTGCTAGAATATTTAGTAAATTTTGCTAGAATATTTAGTTATTTTTTGCTAGAATATTGAGTTATTTTTTGCTAGAATATTGAGTTATGTTTTGCTAGAATATTTAGTAATTTTTGCTAGAATATTTAGTTATTTTTGCTAAATATTGGTTATTTTGCTAGAATATGTAGTTATTTTTACTAGAATATTTATTATTTTTGCTAAGGAATATTGAATTATTTTATAGACTATTGAGTTATTTTTTTCTAGAATATTAGTTATTTTTGCTAGAATATTGAGTTATTTTTGCTAGAATATTAGTTATTTTTGCTAGAATATTGAGTTATTTTTTGCTAGAATATTGAATAATTTTTGCTAGAATATTGAATTATTTTTGCTAGACTATTGAGTTATTTTTGCTAGAATATTGAGTTATTTTTGCATGAATATTTAGTCATTTTTGCTACTAATATTTAGTAATTTTTTGCATGAATATTTAGTTAATTTTTGTTTAAATTATTAATTAATAAAGTTTCTAATAGCCATTTCAGAACTTAGGATATGAAGCGCTTGTCACATCCACATGCCCTAGTGTGCAGAAGGTAGGGGTAACAATTCCTTTTCTCATGGGTGGAACGTTGAGTGTGGGATTGAAGCCACAACCCTCTTGAGTCTTGAGTCGAAGGCAAACATCTACGCATTACTCTAATCTGTCCTATATCTAGTTTAATCAACATCAAATTATGAACAGCAGGACTGACTTCGCCGATGATGTGAATAAGTTATTCCGCAGACCGTGTCCCAGTTCTAGACAAAACGATCATATTAGGTGTCTCAGCATGTGACAGCTGCGGGTTTTAGTGGCAAAGTGATCAAATCTCTTGAAGTTCATGCTGAAGTACGTTCGAATCCGACCCAGAATATCAATTACCGACTGCATTTTCTGGGAAATTCCTAGTCAGCAGAAATATTGAAATTATTGCATATTACCCAATATATCTCTGTTACTCTCCACAGAAGTAGCACGTCCCCTACCGAGAGTATTGCAACAAAGCACTAACTCTGTAGCTATGGCAAGAATCCTAGGGTTCTCTGGGGAAAAAGCACTTGTGAACATAACGGGGAGGTACGGGTTCGAAACCACGATCTTTGGAACAGAAGGCAGAATCTTAACCACTTAACCATAAAGACCCCAATTTCCTAGTATTTTTGTCTCTTCTTTTTCCAACGCTTTATATCGACCACCTGTTAACCACTCTGTGTGATTTGTATGTGATCTGAGTCTACGAGCGATTGTACGCTGTACCAGTTATACGCATACAAGTAGGCCAACACATCTGATTTCGACCATATTTTTTATTTGCTAGGGTAGCCTCCGGCAAAGAGCCACGGTATCGTAGTGTTAGTGAACTCGCTTCTCAAGGCTGGTGGTCTGGGTTCAACTCCCGCAGTGCGCGTGGAATTTTTCCCGACCGCGACGGCTCTCAGGTCGACCCAGCCTCAACTGGGCACCAGACATACTCTGGGAAAGTAAAGGCGGCCGGCGTGATGCTGACCACATCACCAATCGTGTGTCGACGGTCAATGAAAAATACAGTCCTAACACTGTATTGACCTTTTTTTTTAAAAAAAAAAGGTTAGCCTCCCTATGCCCCCACATCATTCGCCTCTTACGACATGTTTTGTAGGTCGCAGTATTACTATTCTTTACTCCTTTTCAAGCCCGACAACACACTGTCGGTATTGTTGCTGAAGCTACAGAATTATTTTTTTGTGTGCAATATTCCTTCCAGGTGGGTGAATTTTCTGAGTAGAGACCGAGTCGTGTGGGTAAACCTGGTGTAATGAAGTTAATACTTTATCGTTTAACCTTTCAACTATTGGAGATATTGTTCAAGAACAATCAATTACGGCAACAACTTCCCATACAGCAAAGCAAACAAATAAATAAATATGGCAGAACAGATGGGCCATGGAAGAAATGGGACGGGAAACACAGGTTTGCAGACATATGGCCAGCCCTTGCTTAATGACAACATCAACCACCTTACAAGAAGAGATCAGAGCACCATTTTTAGACTCAGAACCCAACACATAACACTTAATAATCACCTTAACAGAATTCAACCACAACACACTCCAGAGTGCCAGCTGTGTGCGCATCATCATGAAACCGTTTACCTCCACATCATTAGGTACCAAGCAGTAAATGCCGTCAGGAAGATCAGTCTTGCTCCTTCTTCTTCTTTCTCGAATCCTGTATGCCTCACAGCGTCAGGTCAGGAAGAGATTTCTAAAACGGGCCCTAGTATGCGCTTCGTAGATAGTCTCTTTCGTCGCCTCTGTTATCTCTGAGGTCCATCTTTTGCGTGGCCGGCCTTTTGCTTTGTACCCATTGTATCGGAGCAGCATTGCTCTTTAGGGTGCACTGTCTGATGGTAATCTGCTTACGTGACCGAACCATTTAATTTGTTGTTTCTTGATGAAGTCTAGTACTGATGTTGTACCCACTTTTTTCCTGATGTCTTCATTTCTCAACCGGTCTCTTCTTGTTACACCCAGCATTCTGCGTAGACACTTCATCTCTGTTGTGACTAGTTTTCTTCTATCGTTTGTTGTCAGCGTCCAGGTTTGGCACTGGTAACATAAATGGAATCCATTATACAGAAGAAAAGAACAACTTACAAACACATGCAGATACCACTACTTAGCATTGGACAGAAAGGCAACAGCTCAAGCGCCGCAGGATCATTGAAGAAGAAGAAGAAGAAGAATATTGCACTGAGAAACGGTAGACGTCTGACTCATCAACAGTACTCAATGTGAGAACACCTGAAGTTATCATAACCGTTCACGGTGACTACTAATCTTAACATAGGTGAGGTCACTCTTAAACAGTCTTTGAAATGCTTCGATATAGGCACTGCGTGCTGAAAATCCCTGGCACAAGATCGCCAAATGTGGCAATGTAACAACACAATAGGAACTCGCTGAGAATTGTCGTGCCGTTTATGCACAGAGAAAACAAGCTGTGCGAAAAAACAATCAATTAATCAGCTAATCAATCAACCAGATATTTAATGAATCAATGAATCAATCGACAGTTCAACAAAATGGGCAATCAATGGATATATCAATCAATCAATCGTTCAATCATGCAATCAACAAATCAATTAATTTATCAACCAATCAATCAAAACACACTACATACAATCATTTCACTGTTCGTAATTACAAAAAAAAAAAAAGTTTAATTTCTAGAAGAGCCACCATTGATAATATTTCAATGAAATTGAAGGATGGAAGAGAAGAATGTCAATAATATTGACAACTGATCACAATATCCTTCTGATAAAGGAAATCCTAGAAGACATTCAGAAAACCTGCAGGCATATTGATCGACTACCTCGTTAACTGTCTCATCCGAAATACGAGTTCTAATGATGTGTACCATTCACAGAAAGAACTGACCATTAAGTATCAACATTTTAATAGGAATTCCTGAAATAACTTGTCCTTACTGATCTTGGATTGAAGGACGTGTTCACCGTGTTACAGGCTTAGGTAGAATATACTATGAGTATTACATATATTCAGGAATTGTGTTTTTGTCGGGGTATAAAATAAAATCGTAACTGAGCAGTTTGACGTTCACTGCACTAGCCATGCGGACATTAAATTCCTTAGATTCTTGTCCCAATGTCCTTTAAAAAAATATACACTGCCCAGCGTGTTCGTAGCGCGTTGAACTACGGGTGATAAGTCCTCTGTGAGTGCGGGTTCAACTCCGCGGACTGGCAGAAAAGCAACAGGTTCCCCAGATTTACGGTGTTACGGTTACCGAACCGAAGGGCTTTCAGCTCATGGGCTTCTGGATCGAAACAAAAATCAAAAAAATCAATGATCGTTACTGTCTGCAATACGTCTGTTTGGGCGGTGTAAGACAGGAGGGACATCAGCTTGTGAAATTTAATGGCCGGATTGCTAGTGCAGTCGCTGCAAAACTGTTGAGATTGTGATGTTTTTTGTAATGCCCTTAACATAAAAAACGAGTTGGCCTTACTGTGGACTGAACTGAGGTCTCCTGCATGGGAGCCGAGTTGGAATCCATTCAGTCAGACCCTGTCCTACACCGACGTAAAAAGTAGTATTACAGTCAGCAAGGAGAAGTTTTTGTTATAAACAGATAACTAAAGACATATTGTGCTTAATTAGGGAACAGTGTATTATATATTTATCAATGTATATGTAAATGTGGGTGTCTGTGACTTAACGACAGTGAGCACGATCACAATCCACGAGTACCTGGTTCAAACAACGCCGCAGGCAGTTTAGAAGCTAATTTTTTCCCGTTTATTTTTCACTAACGGTAAAAATAGATCTCACAGTTCAGAAAGCAATGGTAAACTACTGAACGTATAAGTGGTGCCTAGAAAATCGTTGACTCCTTTACTGTGGTTGATTAGAGGTTGACTACAACCCAAGCGTACATGGTTCATGCACTGCGGCAGGCACTTTGGAAGAAAATTCGTTTCCGTGGGATTTTTACGAAAGGTAAAAATAGACCTCGCGGTTCAGAAAGCAATGGTAAGCTACTGAGCGTACAAGTGGTGCTTAGAAAAATCAACGACACGTTTACTGGGATTGATTTCTACGTCATGTAAAAGATGTGCCAAGAGATGTTCCATGGGTTTGGGTTGAAAATAGTTTTAGAAGGGTTTAAAAGCCGAAGGATTGACTTCATTGCACCGGGTTTTACCCCATATTGCTCAGTCCCTCTCCGCAGAACTGGCACGCCATCTTCCGAGGTATTGCACAAAGCACGAACTCCGTAGCTCCAGCAACAATCCTAGGGTCTCTGGAAAAACTGCACTCGTGAACAGAATGGCGCGGTCTGGACTGGAACCCACAACCTTCGACTCACAAGGCAAAGGGTTAACCTTTCGCTGCTACATACTTTCTGAAGGCTGAGCTAAAAATAGCTACTCTTTGTTTCTATGTCACAAACTTGAATGTACGCCTATAGCAGTGACAGTAGCAGTGTATAATGTTTAAATACGTCTTTAGCCCACAGAGGAGAGATAATAACAGACGTGTTAATGCGTCTTTAGAAGTGAATGGGAAAAACGTATATATACCTCCTTAGCAGCTAAAGGGACTTAGCCACAGAGACCCTATCGAAATAGTTGTTCTCTCATTGTAAGATTTTTAATATTTTCATTTGAATTTTGGTTGGCTCTGCATATCTCACTTTCAGTATCTCCTATGATCCATCTGTTAATTCTCATTTCTTCCTGTACTTTTGTTAAGTAATTTGAAACAGGAAATGTATGTGATCAATTGTTGAGATGTAATAGAGGTCGACATGTGTCCACAGCTAACAGCGTAATACCATTCTTCTAAAAATATCAGGGCAACTACTCTCAACTAAATGTGAACTATTGGTGGGATAAAGTACGCCCTCGGGATGAAATGTCTCCAACCATAATGACAGTCTTTCTTCTTGTGGTAGCGGGCTGTAAACTCTTTGCCCTCAAGCCACTTCTTTAATAACATGTTACTTGTACATAAAGTGGGTACTTGATTTGTGGGAAGTACTGGTCTTGGAAATCAGACTAGTACGATTGGAAATAACCAAGTTTGACATCTCATTCTGTGAATACTATTTTCTATATTCATGTTGTACTATAAGAGGTGGTGTTATTGACAATAAAACAATCGTATTTCATTTCTACTTCTTCTATGTAATCATTCTTATCAACCAATTTAATCACTCTTTGTGATTTGCTTGTTTTGCCCTGAGAACGGAAGTCTGATTCCAATTTCTAATATTGTTACTTTTTTCTTGTGTTCGCTTTTTAGTTATTGCTTCTGCTTCTTCTTCTACTTCTTCTCGTTCGTCCGCTATTAATTCAGGCGTAGTCAGTGTGTTCAGTATGGTGCTTCTGGCTGAATTTTGAGTGAAGGTTTGCTTTTCCTATCATCAGTGTCCCTCTCTATTCAGGCGAGATTGGTTGCTTAATATTCGTCTTCTTCTGCGCTCTCACTAGATTGGGGTTTCGGATTCTCTAATAAAGGACCATCTCTTTCTTCTCAGGTCTACATACTGGGGGTGGGGGGGGCAGTTGTGTAGGATATGCTTTGTTGTTATACTCGCCAAGTCACAGTGGTGGCACAGGTCATTGGTGCTTATCTTGAATCTAGTGTACAGGTGGTGTCTCATTCTGCTGTAACCCGCCCGGAGGCGAAGTATGACAGTCTGGTCCCTTCTGGACAGTTGGTAAAATATTAATTTCCATGTTCTATATTTTACTTGTTTTGTTTACTTCTAGTTTACTTGTATAATTTACTTGTATTATTTACTTGTATTGCTTACTTGTATTGTTCACTTGTATTGTTCACTTGTATTGTTTACCTGTATTGTTTACTTGTATTGTTTACTTGTATTGTTTACTTGTATTGTTTACTTGTATTGTTTACTTGTGTTGTTTACTTGTATTGTTTACTTGTATTGTTTACTTGTATTGTTTACTTGTATAATTTACTTGTATTGTTTACTTGTATTGTTTACCTGTATTGTTTACTTGTATTGTTTACTTGTATTGTTTACTTGTATTGTTTACCCTGTATTGTTTACTTGTGTGTTTACTTGTATTATTTACTTGTTATTGTTTACTTGTTTGTTTACTTTGTTTACTTGTTTTTACTTGTGTTTACTTGTATATTTACTTGTACTAGTTTACTTGTATTGTTTACTTGTATTGTTCTTGATTGTATTGTTTTACTTGTATTGTTTACTTGTATTGTTTACTTGTATGTTACTTGTATTGTTTACTTGTATTGTTTACTTATGTACTTGTATTTACTTGTATGTTTCTGTTTTACTTGTATTGTTTACTTGTATTGTTTACTTGTATTGTTTACTTGTATTGTTTACTGTATTGTTACTTGTATTGTTTACAGTTCGATTGTGCTAATAGTTCTTGCAGTTTTAACTCGTTGTCAGCTAACATCACTCACTCATCCACATATCTTAGGTTATTAACTGATTTCGTACTAACTGCCGCAGTGTACGCCAAGTTTGTCTATTGAAATAACCCAACTGCATCACGCTGCGCGAATTTCTTTTAAAATTAGTAGTAATTTTACATCACCGTATCTGATCAAACTTTGATTTTTGATCTATAGCAAATTATCTATTTCTATATCGTTGTGTGATCGAGAGCTTAGTAATATTTGATAACATTTATATCCATAGAATGAAAATGTAAACAAAACTAAATATTCACTGTGTGTGTTTTTTTAATTCAGTCGTGACTGCGTTAAATATTCATCAATTCATGTTTCCCCATCTGTTTGAATAATTTTGTCCTAATTCTCTCATATTTCTCTTTCTCTTTTTTCATCACTTTTTCCTGTTGCAAATATATTTGAACACTCTCCTCTTTGTAGTAAAGGTGGTGTTTGTGGCCTAGGGGATAGTGACTCGGTCTATTAACCCCGAAATTCTGAGTTCGAATCACGATGCGGACAATTTGGTTGCAAATTGTTTAGCGTGGATATTTACAAAAGGACGATAGAACCACCCGTTCAGGAAGCAATGGCATACTACTGAACTAATGACTAGAAAAATCACAAACAGCGTTAAAAAGCTGGGGTTGGTTCGCAAAGTCCTGTTAAGGATATGGAAATTAACTTTTGTTTCTGGTATTAAAAGAACAGAAAAACAACATTGTATTAGTTATTTATTTATTCCCTAACATACTCACAATGAACATTAAAAGAGTTCAACACAATCTTTCTCCCAACATTATGCCATCAGTGCCAAACTTGGTCCCTAACATCAAATGATAGAAGAAAATGAGTCACGACAGAAATGAAGTCTCTACGCAGAATAATGGGAGTATTAAGAAGAGGTCGGTTTTGAAATGAAGACATGAGGAATATAATGGGTACATCAGTTCTAAACTTCATCACGATGTGGTTCAGTCACATAAGCAGAGATGGGGGTTTAAGCCCTTTGCCATTCGGGAAGAAGGTCGTGGTTCGAATCGGACCGCACCGTTCTGTTCACGAGTGCAAGTTTTTTCCAGAGACCCCTAGGATTGTTGCTGGAGCTACGGAGTTCGTGAATTGTGCAATACTCTTGGCAAGGGGCATGCCATTTCTGCTGAGAGGGACCGAGCTAGATCGGGTTAAACCCGGTGCAATGAAGTCAATCCTTCGACTTTAAAACCCTTTAAGCAGATTATTACCGACAGTGCGCCTCAATGAGCAATGTTACTCCGATACCAGTGGCCATCAAAGAGCAATGTTACTCCGATACAGTGGAAACAAAGAGCAATGTTACTCCGATACAGTGGATACAAAGCAAAAGGATGTCCACGCAAAAGGTGGACCTACGCATGAATCATTTACATCTGTAGTCATACATCCTATTTAAATCCAAAATTTAGTTCATGTAGGATTCATTGTGTCTGTTTGTATGTTTCCTGAAAAAGACTTATAGTCGATACCTTGGAGTTTTGTTATTATTTTATTATTTTTTTTGCATTTTTGCTTGTTATGTGATACCATACATACGTGTCTCTGCTTGCTTATGTGATACCATACATACATGTCTCTGCTTGCTTATGTGATACCATACAAACATGTCTCTGCTTGCTTATGTGATACCATACATACATGTCTCGACTTGCTTATGTGATATCATACATACATGTCTCCTGCTTTGTATGTGTCCATGTACCATACATACATGTCTCTGCTTGCTTATGTGATACCATACATACATGTCTCTGTTTACTTATGTGATACCATACATACATGTCTCTGCTTGCTTATGTGATACCATACTTTTACATGCTCTTCTGCTTGCTTATGTATACCATACCATACATACTTGTCTCTGCTTGCTTATGTGATACCATACATACATGTCTTTGTCCTGAAACATCAATTTATTACGTATTACCGCTGTCTCCTCGGTTTCTCCAGATCTGATCAGATCTGCAGGTTTCAGCACATTGTATTAGAGATAACAGAGGCTACGAAAAGCACTGTTTATGAAGTGCGCACAAAAACCTGTTCTATAAATCCCTTCTTAGCCTGACGCTGTGAGGAAAAACAGAATTGGAGAAAGAAATTAAAAAATACAAAGAAGCTGTTTTTTTTGTTTTTTGTTTTCGATCCAGAAGCACTTGAGCTTGCAACTCTTCGGCTCGGTGCCATGGACATCGTAACCCTCCGGTTTGGTGCCACGAACACCGTAAATCTGGGGAACCTGTGGCTTTTCTGCTAGCCCGCGGAATTAAACCCGCACTCACAGAGAGCTAGTCACCCGTAGTCCAACGCGCTACGAACACGCTGGACAGACAGGCAAGATAGTTGTTTATAACCCTGGTTTAACTACTGAACATGTATTTCATTCTCTATAATCAATGACTGATGATATAATCACTTACAGATGAAATATGGAATCCGTCCTGTTGTAAGGTTCGGTAACGTAGCGAGTCAAGAAATCTCATATAAATATGATTCCGATCTTTATCAACAAATGTCTTGGCCGGATTATCAAGCTGAGATAACATGACAGAGTGGCGGAAACAGATCTTTGGAGGAGCACAGAGAAGGAATCCATGATGACCCAGATTAGAATGAGAAAATGGCGGTGGATCAGGTATATATACTGCGGAAGTCACAGTCCAGTATCACTAGACAGACACTGAAATGGAACACGCAAGAGAAACAGAAACGGGGATGTCCTAGACATATCTTGAGACGGAGTTTTCTTGAGAAACTGAAGGTTGGCAGATTATTCCAAGAAGATATAAAGAAAATGACCAGAGATTCGAAAAATGAAGAACAATTTCAAGATCATGTACTGCATGAGTAACGAAGATGAAGCAGAAGAAGAAGATAAAGAAGAAGATGAGAAGAAGATGAAATTATATTATTTTCTCATTACAGCTTATTGAAAGGTATCAATAAACTCTCACCACATGTATTGTATAATTGCCTACACTTAATACGTTTCACTGTGTCTTTCTTTCGTTATCGTGAGATACTCTCTTCAATAAACTCTCACCACATGTATTGTATAATTGCCTACACTTAATACGTTTCACTGTGTCTTTCTTTCGTTATCGTGAGATACTCTCTTCAATAAACTCTCACCACATTTATTGTATAATTGCCTACACTTAATACGTTTCACTGTGTCTTTCTTTCATTATCGTGAGATACTCTTTCAATAAACTCTCACCACATGTATTGTATAATTGCTACACTAACGTTTCACTGTGTCTTTCTTTCGTTATCGTGAGATACTTCTTCAATAAACTCTCACCACATTTATTGTATAATTGTCTACACTTAATACGTTTCACTGTGTCTTTCTTTCATTATCGTGAGATACTCTCTTCAATAAACTCTCACCACATGTATTGTATAATTGCCTACACTTAATACGTTTCACTGTGTCTTTCTTTCATTATCGTGAGATACTCTCTTCAATAAACTCTCACCACATTTATTGTATAATTGTCTACACTTAATACGTTTCACTGTGTCTTTCTTTCGTTATCGTGAGATACTTTCTTTATAGTATAGAACTAACAACAATTCTAAACAAAACTAGGAATATTAAATATTTCGGACACATCAAACGACATGAGTGCCTAAAGAAGATAATTTTGGAGAGAAAAAAGGCGCCTGGAAGAAGAATGAGAGGAAGACCTAAAAGATGTCATTGATGATCTGAGAATGACTGCTGCTGACGCCGGCAACTTGAACAGAACAGAGAGTTTTCGGAATTTCTGTTTTTCCGGAAGAGACAAGCTGCTTGACAAGCAGATGATGATGATGAGCAATTCTAATGATCTCATGTAAAAATTGCGCATATGATTCTGTCCAAATTTGAACTCAAAACCTTCAGAACAACAGGCAAACGTGTTATTCTAACCTGCTCCAAAATGAGAGACTCCTACTCATCAAATATGAGAGATGAGTTATGAAGTGCTGTTGTAAAGTGAAACCTGTAGAGTGATGTGAGAGCGGCAATAACTTAGTGGTTAATGCACTTGTTCGTAAGCTCGACCCGAGATCTATACCACACATCTAGTCGAATTTGAATCTTTCATTCCATGCTAATGGCTCTGAGGTTGACCCAGCCACAAATGCGTACCCGAAATGGTAACACCCCTCATCCATCGTATGTCGTTCTTCATCTTCTTCACCACCTTTCAACTTTCAACGGAGAACATGTCTTCAACAAACTTCTTCCAGCTATTCCTCTCTATCTCCTGCTATCTCTTCCGATTCTTTCCATGTTTTACCTATCATTTTCATATCAGTCTCCAGCTATCTTCTCCAGGTATGTCTAGGTATCGAGTGTCTGTGGTCCCATGAAATCATAGACAAAACACCATTTTTCCTGATACACCTCCATGTATGAGAACTGGTTTCCTAACACTTATTGTACACTTGAATTACTGTTACTGCTTACAGAAATTCAACCAAATCTTGTCATTCGTTTGTGTTTTTTTGACACAACTTCATCTTCTGCGTTTGTCGTCACACTGCTACCGGGTAGTCGGCCAGTGTCCTGGTTTTCTGTTATTTTGTCTTGTGCTGCTCTAGCCCTTTAGCTGTTAAGGACGTGATATATTTTTTTCCAATTCACTTCTAAAGACGCATGAACACGTCTGTTATTATATCTCCTCTGTGGGCTAAAGACGTGTTAACACGTTATACATTGCTACTGTCACTGCTATAGCGTACATTCACGTTTGTGACCTAGAAACAAAGAGTAGCTATTTTTAGCTCAGCCTTCGAAAAGTATGTAGCTGCGATAGGGCTAGTGATTTGGATGATTGTTATTTTTTATTTTTGACAATATTCTGCTATGATATCTATCCATCTTTTTTCATGGCTCGCTAATTATGTTCGAAAGAACGCTGGCAGAGCTAGTCTAGGCAATGGGTGCCGTAAGAAATGAAAGTAAATGGTTCGAATTCTGTGTTTGGTATTTTATTTTTAGGAAGCTCCAAATACTTGTACACTGTCTATTTATTGATCATATTCATTGGCTTCCTCTGCTTCCATTCCTTCTGCTGCTTCCTCTGCTTCCTCTCTTCCTCTGTTCTCTTTCTGCCCCTGTTCCTCTGCTTCTGCTTCCGCTGTTTCCTCTGGAGTTCTTACAAAAATCTTCTTGTTTTCATTCATCTTTTGCGAAGTTTTCCTCGCTCCTTCTTTCCTGATGTTCTGTTAAATAAGACTGTTTACTGTGGAGTTTGGGTGCATTCTTATTAAGTGGTCTAACCACTTCAAACAACTTAATTGACACATTTAAAGTGACTAGATAGAGAACATAAAGACAGAGAGACAACTAAATATTAGAATGTCAGGTAAAAAAGGACAGGAAATATCACAATGAAACTGACAAATAAAATACTTCTGTTTGGATTACTTAAATCTTCATGTTGACTTGACTAGTTTGGCAACCACAGTTAAGAGAGGAAGCCATAGCCCCAGGAGTGTACTTCACGTGCTGACCATCTTAATCAGTATGTTTGACCATTCTTTGACTAGCGTGTCCCAGTCTGATCGATTGCTTCTCAACATCTAGCCAATGATTGGTTGTCCAGGCTAAGAGACAGCTAAGGAGAATAGATGGACAATGTGGTATCTCAGTAGTCTTCTTGAAACGGTATACACGTAACCGTTATAAATCATCATCATTATCAGGTGCCGTGCATTCTTGCGTAAGTGATCACGGATCTCCACAAATCTATGTCCCTGATATTTGCTATAGATTCAGATGATGACGGACTTCCGTGCCATGAAGTCAGGCTGTCTAATATGTTATCTCTCTCTGTCTTCCTCTGTCTCGTCTACCTTCCATTTTACCGTTTGCCACAATGTGTACTAAACCTTCCATTCTCATTACAACTGCCTCTTTCTTAAATTGATCATAAGCTTTCTCTGTGTCTTGACCTCATTCAACACCTCCACATTCGTCATGTTAGTAGTCCATGGAATTCTCATCATTCTTCTGTAAAACATCATCTTTGTAACCTCCAGAGATGTTTCTGTATGTTTACTGTCTATGGCTGCCACGATTATGTCAGTCTTGACTCTATATATCACAGAACAACAGACATTCTGACCACAATTAACAATGACTTGTTGCATATAATGCTTCACATTTTATGGAAATCAACTTTGATCTGCCCTATTCAGCTCTTAATTTCTGATCTGCATCTACCATTTAATGTTATAACAACTCAAATGTCTCTCTCAATATATATATATATATTGAAACAATCTGGCCAGCAATGGCGGAATGCGGAAGGGCCATTCAGAGTCAGGACTGTTTGATTCTGACACGACTTTGCTTGCGCATTTCCACTATGTTTGGTCGTGTATTTTCCGGTTCCGTTTGCCGAGCTACTGAGTTGGTGCTTGAGCAACGCTGTGAGCTATCAATGTTACATGGAATGCTTTTTGCTGTGTCAATCGTGCGTTTGCTGTGTGTATTCAGAAAATGAGGACGAACAAACTCAATCTGCCGTATGCAGTTATATTTCGGGTGCAGAAAGCTGGATTTTGTCGTGATTGATGATCCCTTCGACATAAATTGCAATTCAAGTAATGAACAGTTTTGTGTTGCAACTTTAGCGACGACCATATGCATGTATGCAGTGCAGGTAGCTTTTCGTGGTGGTAGACGGCTATTTCATTCTGGAATTAGTTCACACAGAGACATTTCACAGTTGTTAGCATTTCGTGTGATTCTCGTTGACACAGGAACGGAGCAATTATGGGGTGACCCGTTGCAGTGAAGATGGAACCGTACTTATAAACTATGAACTACATATATATTCGGATCAATTTATTCAGAAGTAAAACCACGCTATTATAAGTGGAGCCTCAGACCGAATGGATAAGAGCGCGGCTCACATGCAGGAAACCCAGGTTCAAAGCACGTTAAGGTCAATACGTTTTTTCTGTCGAAGGCATAAAGAAAACATTCTAACCTGAACAGTTTTGCAACGACTGCACTAGCTTAGTGGACATTCAATTCCCCAGACTCAGGTCCCATTTGTCCTACACCGCCAAAGTAAGCGATACTGCATGCAGTGATGACAGTTTGTTGTCTTTATTTTTTTTTTAAATAACACACATATTTTGTTGATTGCTCGATTCTGAATCTCCTGACATTATTGGTCACAAACAGAATGAAGAACTCTCACCAGTGCCTATAATAAAAATTGCCGGGAGAAGTGGGTGGAGGAGACAGGTGGTGGTGTTTTTATGTTTATCTGAACAGCCGCTGCCATATTTGAATAGCATTTATACTTCCTGAAGACATGTCCCAGCTGGCACGTGATATCCGCTTCCTGGAGTGTTACTTAATACTGTTTCCCAGGGAATCCAATCTACAGTTTCTTCTATATTTAGCGCTCAGCTGCCACCGAAGAGCTATTGTATTTGCGAATCCAATATCCTTATGGGCTCTGAGCTTCCGAAGACTCAATATTCAAAACTCCAAATAGAAATATGAATATCATGGGAATCCATGCCACACCTATGGTACTAGATACCTTATTTCTTATGAAGGTAGTTTCTATTGTGACAGCGTCGTTTCTAATATGTGGGTTCTTGATTATCTTCATTAATAGAATAAACAATTTTCAAACCATGTTTCTTTTTTCTTCTTCTAACGCCCCATATCGACCACTTGTTAGCCATTATGTGTGTTATGCATGTGATCTGAGCCTAAGAGCTAGTGTCTGTTGTGTCAGTTATGCGCCTACAGGTAGGCCATCACATCCGATTTCTGCGACGCTTTTTATTTGCAAGGGTAGCTTACCTAGGTCTTACTCTTTGCAAAATATGTGATGAGTACCGAGAATGTGAAAACGTTACGCCCCTGTTCATAGAAACCTACACCTGTAGGACAGGCGCAGATGGGCGTCCATTTATAAACCCTTTCACTCCTTAATTTGTGTTACTACCGGACGCACTACCGGACGCACTACCGGACGCACGAATATTGCAATCTATACATAATTCGCCAGTATATCGGTTTTTATGACATCTTAAAAAATACAGCGAGCTAGTAGACCGGCTCAAAATGGTGAAGGAGTTAAGGCAAGGTAGAGGCAAAGTGCCCCACCCCATTAAGGCAAGGTAGAGGCAAAGTGCCCCACCTCATTAAGACAAGGTAGGGGCACAGTGCTCCACCATTAAGGCAAGTTAAGCAAAGTGCCCAACCCCATTAAGGCAGTTAAAGGCAAAGTGCCCACCCCATTAAGACAAGGTAGAGGCAAAGTGCCCTCCATCAAATGACCTTTGATAATACAGTTTGAATTAAGGAATCTGGTTCGTCTCCATATCCCGTGAAAACACAACTAACAAAATTATTTTGAGGGATGTTTCAGGACAAATTTAGGTAAACGCCCATGGTATATGTTGCCTAAAGAAATAGATGATCTCAGTTTTCAAGACTTTTCTGTGAAGTTCTTTCAAACAGTTATGTCTTTATACTGTCTTTCATACAATTTGGAATCTCGCCGGTGCAGCGGACCTGCACTACCGCAAGATCTTTATGTGAGAAATAGATCGAATCGCATATGGCGATCTGCGAACCCGCAGAAATATCACATCGCCTGCCGAGTAGTATGTGCCTAAAAGCAATAGAATCTCTCAGTTTTCAAATTTCTGTTGTATTCTTTCAACATGTATGCTTTATCTGTTTTCTCTTACTCTGCCTAGCAGGTATGTCCTACCGTGACAAGATCTATTACATGTTAAGTACATAGATCAGATTCTTGTTCCTATGATCTCGACTGCAGAAGTTCCTATCCTCGTTGTCCACATGTATCTTCTCTGTTGTTCTATGTTCCTCGCCTAGGTATGTTCCTATCTTACATGTCTCGTTGTTCTCTTACATGTTCCTATCTTTTCAGTTGTTATGTTCTATCTCTCTGTTGTTTTGTTCCCTTACATGTTCCTATCTTCTCTGTTGTTCTCTTACATGTTCCTATCTTATCTGTTGTTCTATGTTCCTTACATGTTCCTATCTTCTGTTGTTCTCTTACATGTTCCTATCTTCTGTTGTTCTCTTCATGTGTCTCTACATGTTCCTATCTTCTCTGTTGTTCTCTTACATGTCCTATCTTCTTGTATGTTCTCTTCGTGGCACGTCAGAAATCAACTGCGGGTTTCCATCTAGTGTCGTTTTGTATTAGCACGTGATGGTAGTAAATGTGGTACAATTCTCATTAGATGGTCGAACCACTTGATTCTTTGCTTCTCGATGTACTGTATGCATGGTATAGTACCAACGATGCTTCTAATATTCTCGTTTCTTACTCTATCTCTCCTTGTAACTTTGACAATAAAATGTCTTTAACCAGATGTACGCCCTTTTCCATCTAATAATGAGTTTGTTTTGGGCGCCCCCGGCAACATAAGGTCGACTAGCTCAGACGGAATCACAATTCTTTCTTAATTGGGACCTGGTTTTCAAAAGTGTGTGATATAACACCATCTTCTTCTTCTTCTATGCGTTCGTTCTTTACGTCCAATTTTAATCACTCTTTGTGATATGTTTGATCTTTGCCAAGAACGTGTATACGTTGCACATTGGTTTGGTAGGCCCTAAACGCATAGACTTCTACACGTTTAGGACACGTGCATCCGATTTCAGCCAAACCTCCTTAGTCGCCTCTTAGGACATGCGTGGCATGTAACAGTGGTTCTATTCTTTACACCTCAAATTTGGGCCCCAGTAACCACTCGGGCGGATAGAACACTGTCAGTTTTCTGCGATTTTATACATTATTCTACTAGACCATGGTAATTTACTGATGAAAAATTGTAATAATACTGATATTTTTTATTGTAAAACTGAATTTGTAAACATAATATAACCATGATATAATATGTTGTTTTTTCATTAATTTGTCTTTATATAACAATACTGGAATGCGAGGTCTCGCGACAGTTATGGTATGATTTCCGAAAATTTTACTTGACCCCACCGGCCTTATGTTATCGGAGTCCACGGTTTTGGTTATAACAGAGAGCGTAAATCGAGAGAGATAGAGAGCGTAGATCAGAGAGATAGAGAGCGTAGATCAGAGAGTAGAGGCGTAGATCATAGAGAGAGAGCGTAGATCAGAGAGAGATAGAGAGCGTAGATCAGAGAGAGATAGAGAGCGTAGATCATAGAGAGATAGAGAGCGTAGATTAGAGAGGGATAGAGAGCGTAGATCAGAGAGAGATAGAGAGCGTAGATCAGAGAGATAGAGAGCGTAGATCAGAGATAGAGAGCGTAGATCAGAGAGGATAGAGAGCGTAGATCAGAGAGAGATAGAGAGCGTAGATCATAGAGAGATAGAGAGCGTAGATCATAGAGAGATAGAGGCGTAGATCGAGAGAGATAGAGAGCGTAGATCATAGAGAGATAGAGATCGTAGATCATAGAGAGATAGAGAGCGTAGATCAGAGAGAGATAGAGAGCGTAGATCAGAAAGAGAGAGAGCGTCGATCAGAGAGAGATAGAGAGCGTAGATCATAGAGAGATAGAGAGCGTAGATCAGAGAGAGATAGAGCGTAGATCAGAGAGAGATAGAGAGCGTAGATCAGAGAGAGAGAGATAGAGAGCGTAGATCAGAGCGAGAGAGATAGAGAGCGTAGATCAGTGAGAGAGAATGAGAGAGAGAAAGAGAGAGATGTATTTATTGACTATCTGACCACTTATCTCAATGTTTGCTGGTTCAGGTGTTTCTTCTTGAACTCAAAGAGAACTTCTTCTTTACCTGTAACTTCAGATCTTGACGTTTATTTGATGAAATACCCTGAGGCATCGCCTTACTGTCAGCAAAGAGACAACGCAAAAATCTCAAACAATAAAAGTAATCAGTAGTGAAAACTTAACGCTAATCTGGAAAATGTGTTGTAGGCAGTATTTACTTTCTTTTCTTCTTCTTCTTTTTCTTCTTCTTCTTCTTCTTCTTCTTCACCTTTCAACTCCCAACGGAGCACAGGTCTTCAACAAACTTCTTCCAGCTCTTCTTCTCTCTTGCCATCCCTTCCTATTCTTTCCTGTTTTACATATCTTCATATCAGTCACCAGCTCTTCTTCTCTGCCATCCCTTCCTATTCTTTCCTGTTATATCCTCTCTATCAGTCACCAGCTCTCTTCTCCAGGTGTATCTAGGCCTTCTCCTACTCCTCTTTCCCTGGGGGTTTCCCAATACATGTATGCTTTAGGCGCTACTAATAAACTATCGTCTTGTTACTAACCCAGTAGGGACTTCTTTGTGGCGTAGATGTACGATCCTTTCTTCTCGTTGCTAAAGTACTATGTTCGTTTCACCCGTATAGCGATTGCGCACTTTTTCGCGTGATGCTTGATCTCAACGTAAGTACTATTGATTTCCTAGTTCTATCGGAGATGGACAATAAATAGTAGGCCTACTATTGATTTCCTAGTTCTATCGGAGATGGTCAATAAATAGTAGGCCTACTATTGATTTCCTAGTTCTATCGGAGATGGACAATAAATAGTAGGCCTACTATTGATTTCCTAGTTCTATCGGAGATGGTCAATAAATAGTAGGCTACTATTGATTTCCTAGTTTTATCGGAGATGGACAATAAATAGTAGGCCTACTATTGATTTCCTAGTTTTATCGGAGATGGTCAATAAATAGTAGGCCTACTATTGATTTCCTAGTTTTATCGGAGATGGTCAATAAATAGTAGGCCTACATTTCAATATGAGCACTTAAAAGAGAGACTGACAGTTAAACATCTGTAGAATAGTCTGGAACGCCTCTAGTCTGGACAAATTTCATGAAGCAAATATTGTAATAACTTTTCGAAAAATTGTCCTACAAGATCAGCATATTGAGGAACAGTTACTTATAAATAACATCATGTTCCGAAAGATGAAATATTTTGGACACATTAAGCGTCACAATTATTTACAGAAAGGTAAAGAAGGCATGGTTTCTGAAGAACGATTCAGGGGACAATCACGACGATGGTGGCAGCAGGACATCAAAGAAACATTGAACTTGTTAGAGACAGAGAGTTTTTCAGAGGAGCTATGATGAAAGCAACGTTTCACAAAGGGAATGCTACTACTTAAACGAATTACCTCCATCCTTGTCAGAGCTTCTATGTAAGAAGGAGATTGTACCCTTTGGTTATTCATTGAAGTGCAATCATGATTGTCCTTTCAATCATGTATAATACATTATTCTGATGATTTATGGAGAGCTAGATGGTGGCCAACTATAGGTTGATGTTTGATTGATTGATCGGACCATCATCATTGCACTTTGATGAGTAACCATACGTGTTACTATCTCTTTCTTACACTGGAAGACCTCAGTTGCAGTGCACAAACTCCGTAGCTCCAGCGAGAGTCCTTGATGTAATTTTGAAGATGGTGAAGATGCTTTTGTAGGAATTTTATTTTTATCTTTTTTCTAATGAATGTTGCCCAGGCAGCGGTTTCCAGCCTGCTCTTCTCGATTTTGAACTGTCAATGGTCCTTTTACGTGCTGAAAGTGAACATGGGACCTACGTTTTATCATCCTTCTTCGACATGACTAGGAACTCGATCTTACCTACACTGAGATCAAGTATCTCTGAAAAAATATCCAGATGCCTCGACGAAGGAGCGAACCTGGTACATTGGCACGAGACACAAGCACCTAACATCTACGCTACAGAGACACCGGGACAGAGAAGCAACTGCAAACTAACTCTTTTAAATGTCTCTTGAATGTTTCGATATAAAAAGCACGTCATAAGGATTCCTTGCGCAAGGTCGACAAATGTAGAACAGCGACAACACAAGAGTAACCTGCATACCCGAGCATCGTAACAAGGCAGTAAGAAGACAAGATGCACAAAACAAAGACAGAACACACACACACAACACTCATATCATAACCAAGATGTTGCATTGCCATGTTATCTGCTATAACACACACTCATATCATAACAAGATGTTGCATTGCCATGTTATCTACTAAAACACACAGCACTCATATATCATAACCAAGATGTTGCATTGCCATGTTATCTGCTATAGGGGTCTATGTGGCTGAGTGGTTAAACCCTTTGCCTTGCGAGTCGAAGGTCGTGGCTTCGAATCCGGACCGCGACCTTCTGTTCACGAGTGCAGTTTTTCCAGAGACCCTAGGATTGTTGCTGGAGCTTCGGAGTTCGTGCTTTGTGCAATACTCTCGGCAGGTGGCGTGCCACATCTGCGGAGACGGACCGAGCCATATGGAGTAAAACCCGGTGCAATGAAGTCAATCCCCGGTTTAAAAAAAAAGAAAAGACAGTACACGTCTATAAAATAAAGCAGCCGTGTGATATTATATTTTGTGTACATAACACGCTCTACTCAACCAAATCTAAACGTTGTTTGATTATACCAAACAACCTTCTTCATGAACAAATATACACACAACATGCATACCTGAAATGTTGCTAATCAAGTTGATCCTGTCCTTGATTCAACCAGGTGTGCTCTATTTGTGTATATTTAGTAAACATATTCCAGTAAAGACTAAGATACCTCTTACATTTCTGTTCTGTGTCAAAGTTATCAAGTGAAACCTTTTGCTAGTTAAATGTCAGACATCAAGGTGAAGGACATTTGAGTGCCACATGAACTATATTGATTACACCCATTTTAGAGACTGACATTTCGTGGAAGATTTATTTTGGCCAAGAGGAAGAAGGTGCAATGACCTATTAACGCATACAATGCTACAGGCGTGCATGTATTCTCTATTATAATTTTCTCTTCTGATTCATGCGTTCGTCTCCGCTATGAAATAATGCATAGTTAGGGCGCTAGGTATGGTGCTTCTAATTGATTTTGTGCTTGAATTCCTGCTTTCTTTATCAGTGTCACCCGCCAAACAGGCGTGCCATCTCCGACTTCAGGGGTGTTTGTAGTTTAGATCCTCTAGCATATGTCTTAACAAATCTGTCAGTCTATCGCTTATATGTCTTAACAAATCTGCCAGGCTATCGCTTATATGTCTTAACAAATCTGCCAGTCTATCGCTTATATGTCTTAACAAATCTGCCAGGCTATCGCTTATATGTCTTAACAAATCTGCCAGTCTATCGCTTATGTCTTAACAAATCTGCCAGTCTATCGCTTATATGTCTTAACAAATCTGCCAGTCTATCGCGTATATGTCGAACAAATATGTCAGTCTATCGCGTTATGTCGAACAAATATGTCAGTCTATCGCGTATATGTCTAACAAATCTGTCAGTCTATCATATATGTCTAACAAATCGTAGTCTATCCTTATATGTCTAACAAATCTGTCAGTCTATCACTTATATGTCTAACAAATCTGTCAGTCTATCACTTATATGTCTAACAAATCTGTCAGTCTATCACTTATATGTCTAACAAATCTGTCAGTCTATCACTTATTTGTCTAACAAATCTGTCAGTCTATCACTTATATGTCTAACAAATCTGTCAGTCTATCACTTATGAGCATTTAGTTTTAATGTCCTTCAAATATCAAAATACATCTTAAATGTTTTTACTATATTTCTCCCAAGTAGTACAATATAATATATTGCTTATATATATATATGTGTGTGTGTGTGTGTGTGTATATGTATACATCTTCTGTGACAGGGAAGTACTGTGTTTGCCTCTCGCTACAAAAGTATTCAGTTCGTTTCCAACGAAGAGCTATAAGATGTTTTAAAGTGATTCCTGGTCTCAATGTAACGGAAATCGAGTTTCTAATCCTATCAAAGGCAGACCATAAAACCTATGTCTCTTGTTCAAGTTAAACATGAAGAAATATGCTTGGCAGATATAAATTTATACGAGCAGGCTGAAATCCGTTGACTAAGCATATTTTAATAACAAAGTCTAAAGAAAATGTCTTCACTATAATTCTGTTTTGTCTCACAGCGTCAGAATAAGACATTGCTATAATATTTCCAAATCGTTAAAACTGAGTCTTGGATGAAAGAAGGTGCTACTGTGGAGTATGTGCACTGTCGCTGCTATCTTCTTGTGTAAGAAAACGACCAGTTCAGTCATTTTAATAGATCGAAACGCAATCTCTGAATTTGGAAAACGCACACCTGCATGACGGGGGACACTGAAAGAAAACAAAGCAGTCCTGCAAGAAAAAGACAGTCAGAATCAACATACCAGAGCCCTGACTACGCCCGAATTAATAGCGGATGACTTCAAGAAGAAGAAGACCAAGAAGATCAAAACTTAATTATGTTTGTTTACCCGCTATAAATGCAAGAACTAGAGATGCTATGAATGCAAGAAGTAGAGATGCTATGAATGCAAGAAGTAGAGATGCTATGAATGCAAGAAGTAGAGATGCTATGAATGCAAGAAGTAGAAATGCTATGAATGCAAGAACTAGAGATGCTATGAATGCAAGAACTAGAGATGCTATGAATGCAAGAACTAGAGATGATATGAATGCAAGAACTACAGATGCTATGAATGCAAGAACTAGAGATGCTATGAATGCAAGAACTAGAGATGCTATGAATGCAAGAACTAGAGATGCTATGAATGCAAGAACTAGAGATGCTATGAATGCAGGAACTAGAGATGCTATGAATGCAAGAACTAGAGATGCTATGAATGCAAGAACTAGAGATGCTATGAATGCAAGAACTAGAGATGCTATGAATGCAAGAACTAGAGATGCTATGAATGCAAGAACTAGAGATGCTATGAATGCAAGAACTAGAGATGCTATGAATGCAAGAACTAGAGATGCTATGAATGCAAGAACTAGAGATGCTATGAATGCAAGAACTAGAGATGCTATGAATGCAAGAACTAGAGATGCTATGAATGCAAGAACTAGATATGCTATGAATGCAAGAACTAGAGATGCTATGAATGCAAGAACTAGAGATGCTATGAATGCAAGAACTAGAGATGCTATGAATGCAAGAACTAGAGATGCTATGAATGCAAGAACTAGAGATGCTATGAATGCAAGAACTAGAGATGCTATGAATGCAAGAACTAGAGATGCTATGAATGCAAGAACTAGAGATGCTATGAATGCAAGAACTAGAGATGCTATGAATGCAAGAACTAGAGATGCTATGAATGCAGGAACTAGAGATGCTATGAATGCAAGAACTAGAGATGCTATGAATGCAAGAACTAGAGATGCTATGAATGCAAGAACTAGAGATGCTTTGAATGCAGGAACTAGAGATGCTATGAATGAAGGAACTAGAGATGCTATGAATGCAAGAACTAGAGATGCTATGAATGCAAGAACTAGAGATGATATGAATGCAGGAACTAGAGATGCTATGAATGCATGAACTAGAGATGCTATGAATGCAAGAACTAGAGATGCTATGAATGCAAGAACTAGAGATGCTATGAATGCAAGAACTAGAGACGCTATGAATGCAGGAACTAGAGATGCTATGAATGCAAGAACTAGAGATGCTATGAATGCAAGAACTAGAGATGCTATGAATGAAGGAACTAGAGATGCTGTGAATGCAAGAACTAGAGATGCTATGACTGCAAGAACTAGAGATGCTATGAATGCAAGAACTAGAGATGCTATGAATGCAAGAACTAGAGATGCTATGAATGCAGGAACTAGAGATGCTATGAATGCAAGAACTAGAGATGCTATAAATGCAAGAACTAGAGATGCTAAGAATGCAAGAACTAGAGATGCTATAAATGCAAGAACTAGAGATGCTATGAATGTAAGAACTAGAGATGCTATGAATGCAGGAACTAGAGATGCTATAAATGCAAGAACTAGCGATGCTATAAATGCAAGAACTAGAGATGCTATGAATGCAAGAACTAGAGATGCTATGAATGCAAGAACTAGAGATGATATGAATGCAAGAACTAGAGATGCTATGAATGCAAGAACTAGAGATGCTATGAATGCAAAAACTAGAGATGCTATAAATGCAAGAACTAGAGATGCTATGAATGCAAGAACTAGAGATGCTATGAATGCAAGAACTAGAGATGCTATGAATGCAGGCATAATCATGGCTCCTCTGACTTATCTTTCGTGACCATGCGTGTTATCAACTATGTCCACCTGCATGTTGCTGAGTTTCACAAGGGAGCAAAGAATAGTAATACTGCAATCTACATGGCATGTCGTATAAGGCGACTGAGGTAGTGTCTCAGGAAGCTACCTAGTAAATAAAAGCGTCACAGAAATCGAATGTTGGCCTACTTGTAGACCCATAACTGGTTCAACATACAATTGATCTTATGCTCAGATCACATACAAATCACAAAGAGGGTTTAAAAAGTGGTCGATATGGAGCGTTAGTCGAAGAATAAGACGATCGCCAGTGTCCCTCGGCATCCAGGCGAGCCTTACTCTCACTCCAGAGATGAAGGCGAGTCTTACTCCAACTCCAGAAATGATGAGAAATTATTATGATAAGTTTATTAACTCTTAACCATTGGCAGATTTTAAGGTTTTTTGATATTTTTGATGTCTTGCTGTATATTTAGCAACCATACAAATACTTTGCATTGAAAATAGGCATGTTATATATAGTTGGAAAGCTAATTGGATGGGCTATCTAGATATGGGGTTTTAACATATGTGTGATGTTATTTATGATATCCGTGACCTACTTATGTAAATTCTAAAAATAGATTATTCTACAAATGACAAATAATTTTACAGTCACAAAGAAGGAAAAAATAAGTATGACGAATATAATGGAATCTTTATTACAGTCTTTTAAAGTCTTCATATTTGCAAAACATATGTGAATTTAAACATGTTTGGGAAATATGAAAGGCAGTAATCATGAAATTTATAATATTCAATATTTTCATACTGTTAAGAAAAAAGGCAATAAATATCGCCTTCAAGAGAAAATGATGCCGAATTGGTCTAGTAAGCAGCCTATAAAGAACTAACACTTATAGTATCATACATAAACATTAAATAAGTATTTAATTTCTAACCATAGCAAGTAAAAGATATTATTGAACAAAAATATAGTAAACAATGATATGTAATATACAAAATAGACAGGAAAATAAGCGTGTTTCAAACAACGAGATTAGGCATCTTAAAATATATAATATATTTTTACAATTATTTATGAAATTATCATATGTTTTGCATTAGGTAACATAACTTTTATGATTTTAAATGTAAAATTGATACAAAATTACGGCCACTGAAATAGGTATGTCGCGTCGAGGCTAAATATTCGATTTTTTTATGTTGCCAATGTTAGGGAGTTAATCAATCAATAATATATATTGCTTTCTACTTTACAACTTCGACATTCACTCCAGTACCAGAACCTACTACTTTACAACCTCGACATTCACTCCTGTATCAGAACCTACTACTTTACATCCTCGAAATTCACTACAGTACCCCAGAACCTACTACTTTACAACCTCGACATTCACTCCAGTATCGGAACCTACTACTTTACAACCTCGACATTCACTCCTGTATCGGAACCTACTACTTTACAACCTCGACATTCACTCCAGTATCGGAACCTATTAGAAACGGGACACCATATTATAGTGACAAGTTACGTAGGCAGATCTTGTGTAACTTCCTAACTGCTCGCGTACAGAATAGCTTCACTTTCAAAAGAAATGTGGATATGCAACATGTCGTGTTGACATGGATCGCCCACAACTTTCGTCCTTTAACATCCCAGGCATTCAACATACCTTTCAGAATGAGATAAACAGTCAGAAATTATTGGCGTAATGTCCACAACCAGCTGTGCCTTCTTTTGTTTTCACGCTCGTTTGATAAATGTTTTGTTATTATTTCTTGATTCTTGGAGTTGACGCATTCGGAGATATTTGAAATGATATGCACTTTCGTTGGAAGTTGTACAAGCAAGTTGATATTACATTGTAAGGAAATTGTTCTGAACGGTATGATATATGTTACTTTTTTGTAGTATTAATATCTCCTCCTTCTTCCAACGTTTTCAGACATCGATGTGTATACTTTTAAAGTAGTTAGTGATCAACCGGATTAGTTATTGGTTATTGGTTACTAAACGGACGTCATTGCACTTCGCGCAGACCCATAGGAGCTCAGTCTCCCCAACAGATATCGAAGGTATGCATACTGATTGTTCCCGTGACTTGCTGATTAAACACACTCTTCACTCTGCCCCTCAGGCATCCAGTTCTACTTGTACAACGAGTAACTCCAAATCGCTGGAACGATTCAATATCTATTTTAGTGTCCTCATCCAATAGACAGTGGTCAACCGAAGTCAATGCATATATCTAAATTGCTTGTCTTGGACTGGTATGGGGGTTGGGCATGTGTTTTCTTTCTGTTCACTGTATGTTGGACATTTTTGAAGTTTGTGTGTCTCTGTCAGCTAGCTGGTGCCACATGTACATATGTCAGAATGACATATTTTTGTACGTGTTAAACAGATGGTACGTCAGCCTATTATGCCCTGTTCGTAGAAGAAAAATGGCAACCTGTTCTTATCTATTTAGTTGGTGGTATGCATCATCCTTTTCATGACCTTGGTGATCTATTTACCATTTCTTCTTGTTGACCATGTTTATCCGCACTTTTGCTTCCTCATATGTCATACTTGGTGTCTGTCTGTGGTAGCCTGCTGTCTGCTTTTGCCAATATCTCCGCAGTCTCATTGCCAGGTATTCCGCAGTGAGATGGTATCCACTGTATTACCACTCTCGAGAAAATGTTGCATACTTGATGTAGTGATGATTGCAGTTTCTTCACGAGAAAATGTTGCATACTTGATGTAGTGATGCTTGCAGTTTCTTCACGAGAAAATGTTGCATACTTGATGTAGTGATGATTGCAGTTTCTTCACGAGAAAATGTTGCATACTTGATGTAGTGATGTTGCAGTTTTATCTTGCATTTCGAGAAAACGTTGCATACTTGATGTAGTGATGATTGCAGTTTCTTCACGAGAAAATCTTTCATACTTGATGTAGTGATGATTGCAGTTTATTCACGAGAAAATGTTGCATACTTGATGTAGTGATGCCTACGGTTTCTTCACGAGAAAATGTTGCATACTTGATGTAGTGATGCTTGCAGTTTTTTCAATACTCTTACAATACACATATTAAAACCGCTTTTTTTTGCACTGTTTTTGAGGATCAAACTTTAAGGTGAAGGTGTCCTTACAAAATTTGTTATAACTTTCCTGTGTTGAACAGCAGAGAAAAGCTTATTAAATTATTTATTAGCAATTGTTTAGAAATATCAAGCGTGTGATAGTTTATGATAGTTTGTGAAGGTTTGTGATGGTTTGTGATGGTTTGTCAGGTGGAGTATCGTATTGTAAGAGTCCAGTTATTATATTCTTGATTTTTTTAGCAGTAATTACTGAGTTAGTATTAATATAACTTTTACTATCAATAAATGTGCTTTTGAATATATGTGCTTTGAATATATGTGCTTTTGAAAATATGTGCTTTTGAAAATATGTGCTTTTGAATAAATGTGCTTTTGAATATATGTGCTTTTGAATATATGTGCTTTTGAATAAATGTGCTTTTGAATATATGTGCTTTTGAATATATGTGCTTTTGAATATATGTGCTTTTGAATAAATGTGCTTTTGAATATATGTGCTTTTGAAAATATGTGCTGTTGAATATATGTGCTTTTGAATATATGTGCTTTTGAATATATGTGCTTTTGAATATATGTGCTTTGAATATATGTGCTGTTGAATATATGTGCTGTTGAATATATGTGCTTTTGAATATATGTGCTGTTGAATATATGTGCTGTTGAATATATGTGCTTTTGAATATATGTGCTTTGAATATATGTGTGGTAGACGATGAAAGGAAACTTACAGATATGATGTGCTGAAACTGGATCAGATCAGATCATATCTGGAGACGCCCGAGTGGTTACCGGGGCCCCATTTGGGGTGTAAAGAATAGAACCACTGTTACCTGCCATGCATGTCGTAAGAGGCGACTAAGGAGGTTTAGTTGAAATTGGATGCACGTGTTCTAAACGTGTAGAAGTCTATGCGTTTAGGGCCTACCAAACCAATGTGCAACGTATATACGTTCTTGGCAAAGGTCAAACATATCACAAAGACTGATTATAATTGGTCGTAAAGAACGAACGCAAAGAAGAAGAAGAAGATATCTGGAGAAAACCGTGGGAAGGTTGCTATGGTCGAAACGTCGAGTGATGTTTATTTTCATATTTAATCATTTATTTTACCTAGTTTATGTAATACTGTACTTTACGTATCGTCTGTATATATCGATCAATATACGAGTTACAGCGGAATCCTCCGTATATCATGGACAGAGAAGGGAACAAATAGATATATCCAGTAAGAACTCAGAATCAAAGAACACCACAGCTTTCAAATCATTCTTGTAGATCTCCGAAAAAATTATTTTCTAAACATATTGGCAAAATCCGAATTCGAAGCACACGACTGTTGGATCGTAAGGCAGGCGGCTTAGTCACTTGCTCACAGAAGCCTCTGCGGTATAAGGACTGTTGAATTATAGATGTTTTATTTCAAAGAAAACGCTGGAGAGAAAAAATAATCGTTAAATGAAATGGAAAAAAAAATTGGACATTATGCAAAACCTGAACATTGAGGAAGATTGACTAATGAACAATTCATATGTCGAAAACTGAAATATGTAGTTATATTAATCGTTACAGTTGTTCAGAGAGAGAGAGAGAGAGAGAGCGAGCGAGAGCAATAATGGTGGGCAAAGTTAGTTGAAGATGGGGCAGGGGATGATCAAGATGACGGTGTCACAGGTCTATAAAACGATGAACATAATGATGAAAAAGGATCGACTTTATTGCAGCGGGTATTCCCCATATGGCACGGCTTAGTTCGACAGAAATCGCACACCATCTGTCAAGAGTGATACTTAAAAGCAGGAACTTCATAGATCCGGTAACAAGATTAAGAATCTCTAGAAATACACTTGTGAATAGAACGAACCGGTCTGAACTGGAACAAACTACAAACCTGCTGCCTTGCAGGTCGACTGGGGACAACATGCTGCCTTGCAGGCCGACTGGGGACAGCTAAAGACTGACGGGGAGCGAGCCCAGTAAACGCTGGTTGAAACCGGACACATCGCCGAAGGATACGCACCAGAGCTCCAAATAGGGCTGAAGATGTGATGTACAAACCACACCAGTGCTAAGGCTGCATGAATCAGATTTCCTCATGAATGAGAATTATGGGGAAATCTGGTACACCAGTCTGAGTGGTGATCACGAAGAAGAAGAAGAACCAAAGACCTTCTGAATGCAAAATAAACGGGTTAACTACTTAGTCACATGTCTCAGTGTCGTATAGGTTAGGTACTCGTCTCTTGTACCGTACACCAGTCTGAGTGGTGATCACGAAGAAGAAGAAGAACCAAGGACCTTCTGAATGCAAAATAAACGGGTTAACTACTTAGTCACATGTCTCAGTGTCGTATAGGTTAGGTACTCGTCTCTTGTACCGTACACCAGTCTGAGTGGTGATCACGAAGAAGAAGAAGAAGAAGAACCAAGGACCTTCTGAATGCAAAATAAACGGGTTAACTACTTAGTCACATGTCTCAGTGTCGTATAGGTTAGCTACTCGTCTCTTGTACCGTACACCAGTCTGAGTGGTGATCACGAAGAAGAAGAAGAACCAAGGACCTTCTGAATGCAAAATAAACGGGTTAACTACTTAGTCACATGTCTCAGTGTCGTATGGGTTAACTACTTAGTCACATGTCTCAGTGTCGTATAGGTTAACTACTTAGTCACATGTCTCAGTGTCGTATAGGTTAACTACTTAGTCACATGTCTCAGTGTCGTATAGGTTAACTACTTAGTCACATGTCTCAGTGTCGTATAGGTTAACTACTTAGTCACATGTCTCAGTGTCGTATAGGTTAACTACTTAGTCACATGTCTCAGTGTCGTATAGGTTAACTACTTAGTCACATGTCTCAGTGTCGTATAGGTTAACTACTTAGTCACATGTCTCAGTGTCGTATAGGTTAACTACTTAGTCACATGTCTCAGTGTCGTATAGGTTAACTACTTAGTCACATGTCTCAGTGTCGTATAGGTTAACTACTTAGTCACATGTCTCAGTGGCGTATAGGTTAACTACTTAGTCACATGTCTCAGTGTCGTATAGGTTAACTACTTAGTCACATGTCTCAGTGTCGTATAGGTTAACTACTTAGTCACATGTCTCAGTGTCGTATGAGGTTAACTCTTAGTCACATGTCTCAGTGTCGTATAGGTTAACTACTTAGTCACATGTCTCAGTGTCGTATAGGTTAACTACTTAGTCACATGTCTCAGTGTCGTATAGGTTAACTACTTAGTCACATGTCTCAGTGTCGTATAGGTTAACTACTTAGTCACATGTCTCAGTGTCGTATAGGTTAACTACTTAGTCACATGTCTCAGTGTCGTATAGGTTAACTACTTAGTCACATGTCTCAGTGTCGTATAGGTTAACTACTTAGTCACATGTCTCAGTGGCGTATAGGTTAACTACTTAGTCACATGTCTCAGTGGCGTATAGGTTAGCTACTTAGTCACATGTCTCAGTGTCGTATAGGTTAACTACTTAGTCACATGTCTCAGTGGCGTATAGGTTAACTACTTAGTCACATGTCTCAGTGTCGTATAGGTTAACTACTTAGTCACATGTCTCAGTGTCGTATAGGTTAACTACTTAGTCACATGTCTCAGTGTCGTATAGGTTAACTACTTAGTCACATGTCTCAGTGTCGTATAGGTTAACTACTTAGTCACATGTCTCAGTGGCGTATAGGTTAGCTACTTAGTCACATGTCTCAGTGTCGTATAGGTTAACTACTTAGTCACATGTCTCAGTGGCGTATAGGTTAGCTACTTAGTCACATGTCTCAGTGTCGTATAGGTTAACTACTTAGTCACATGTCTCAGTGTCGTATAGGTTAACTACTTAGTCACATGTCTCAGTGTCGTATAGGTTAACTACTTAGTCACATGTCTCAGTGTCGTACAGGTTAACTACTTAGTCACATGTCTCAGTGTCGTATAGGTTAACTACTTAGTCACATGTCTCAGTGTCGTATAGGTTAACTACTTAGTCACATGTCTCAGTGTCGTATAGGTTAACTACTTAGTCACATGTCTCAGTGTCGTATAGGTTAACTACTTAGTCACATGTCTCAGTGGCGTATAGGTTAGCTACTTAGTCACATGTCTCAGTGTCGTATAGGTTAACTACTTAGTCACATGTCTCAGTGTCGTATAGGTTAACTACTTAGTCACATGTCTCAGTGTCGTATAGGTTAACTACTTAGTCACATGTCTCAGTGTCGTATAGGTTAACTACTTAGTCACATGTCTCAGTGTCGTATAGGTTAACTACTTAGTCACATGTCTCAGTGTCGTATAGGTTAACTACTTAGTCACATGTCTCAGTGTCGTATAGGTTAACTACTTAGTCACATGTCTCAGTGTCGTATAGGTTAACTACTTAGTCACATGTCTCAGTGGCGTATAGGTTAGCTACTTAGTCACATGTCTCAGTGTCGTATAGGTTAACTAATTAGTCACATGTCTCAGTGTCGTATAGGTTAACTACTTAGTCACATGTCTCAGTGTCGTATAGGTTAACTACTTAGTCACATGTCTCAGTGTCGTGTAGGTTAACTACTTAGTCACATGTCTCAGTGTCGTATAGGTTAACTACTTAGTCACATGTCTCAGTGTCGTATAGGTTAACTACTTAGTCACATGTCTCAGTGGCGTATAGGTTAACTACTTAGTCACATGTCTCAGTGGCGTATAGGTTAACTACTTAGTCACATGTCTCAGTGTCGTATAGGTTAACTACTTAGTCACATGTCTCAGTGGCGTATAGGTTAACTACTTAGTCACATGTCTCAGTGTCGTATAGGTTAACTACTCGTCTCTTGTACCAAAGGTAATAGGTTTGCTCCCTCGTGGGGACATTTGGATATTTTTTAGAGATCCCTGATCTCAGTGTAGGTGAGATCTTCGTTCCTAATCCTATCGGAGATGGATGATAAAACGTAGGTTCAATTTGAGCACGTACCAGAACTATTGGCAGTTAAAAATCGAGAAGAGCAGGCTTGAAATCCATTGCCATGGAAAAATTCATTAACAAAATTATTGTTTTGTTAATTCCTACAAAAATATATTTAACGTGGACTCTCGCTGGTGCTACGGAGTTTGTGCACTACCGCTGAGATCTTCCTGTATAAGAAAGAGATCGGAGCACACATGATTGTTCACCGAAGTGCAATGCTGAGGGTCCAATCAGTCAATAACTCGCAGAGACACTTTAGTAGAGACTTTTGTCTGTGAGAAGAACGAGTGTGGAAATGTCATTTTCTGATCAATCCTTGTTGTTATTAACCCATATTCTTTCTTTTTCTTCTTTATTTCCTTCCATTATTTGCTGTTCTCTGAAGAATTGCTTTCTCTTCCTTTATTTCCTTCCATTATTTACTGTTCTCTAAAGAACTGCTTTTTCAACGGGAGGCATGTCTGTTTACAGGTTCCAACCATGCCAGATTGCAACATTTCATGACTCTCAGAAATGCTGTCCGCTGTCATGCAAGCATAGTTACTTCATTCGTAACAAGTTTGTTTGTTTTAGGATCTCTTATCATCTTTATTTATTCAGTGCTACATAGAACCAATACTGACATACAGATGTGAGTTATTCAGTGCTACATAGAACCAATACTGACATACGGATGTGAGTTATTCAGTGCTACATAGAACCAATACTGACATACGGATGCCAGTCATGGACAATAAAAAGACATCGTAAAATCTCCGAGGGATGCAGAGATGTGGTTTTACAGAAGAATGATGACAATTTCATGGAATGACAAAATGATGAATGTTGAGGTGTTGAATGAGATCAAGACACAGAGAAAACTTATCATCAATATAAGAAAGAGGTAGTCATCATTTTTCGGGCATGTGATGAGGAAGGCAAAGTTTAGAACACGTTGTGACAACCGGTGAAATCAAGGGTAGACGAGACATAGGTAGACAGAAATAGAAAATTTTGGATAGCCTGACTTCATGGCACGGAAGAGCGTCAACATCTGAGTTGATAGCAAACACCAGAGACAGAGATTTGTGGAGGTACATGAACGCCTACACCAGCCAGCACGGCCCCTGAAGATGATGACCATATTTCTATAACATTTGCATTCATAAACACAATGAAAGGCAGCATTAAAAAGCACAGAAACGAAAAGCGGTGTTCCAATCCGTAAGCCCTTATCAAACAGAACCACTGCGCCTGAATGAATTGCCAGAAAAATGCCGACACTTGTCGTCAAAAGTACAAACTCCCTAACCTGGCTTATAGGTAAAGTGTACATAACTCGTAATCTATCGTTGGTTGCCAACAGCAACAAGAACGGAATTTAAAAGCCGGTAGTTGGTAAGGATCTTAGAAATCGACAAGCTTTCTTAGTGAGATCTCACTTGCAGTTCTTTGAGTGACATGCTGACTGGTTTCATCGATTATATGTCGGCACAAGTTCCGCACCACGATGCTGTTAATCAATGGAATTCAAGATTCACATAATGACAGTTGAAATGAAATAACAAGCAAGCAAGAAAGTGGACAGACGCAGTGATGGCATTTTTCACGGAAGTAGAAGTGCTGAACAATGTGGGAATCATAATAAAGCAATATTCAAAGAGGAAAGAAAATAAAGAAATGTACTGAAGAGAAGAGAAAGAAAGAAAGTAGAATCAAGGAAATACAGTCGTTGTAATGATGATCAAAAGTAGTTCTACTTCCTCTTTTTCATTCGGTCTAGCTCAAGCACTTGTTAAAGACATCTTGTTTAGTCGTTATGTGATTTGCTTCTTGAAGCATGAATTTGTTGTGTCTGAAGAATACTGTCTTGTAGCTCAGCACATCCTGTTTCTACATGCTATTTTATTTGGGTTCGTCTCCTACGTAGAACCTAAAAACATATCTTCTGTGTTTAACAGCCGATGCTGTTTATAAAAGATATGACTAGTGAAGCTCTTTTATTGAAAACTAGATGGCTGTGTTCTTATAAACGCTCGTCTGTACAGTTAAGCAATGAGTTGTGTAAGAAATACGACTTTGTGGTACGAATCCTGTGTTTGGTAATTTGATTTTCCGAACCTCCCTAATCAGTAGCGGCTCGTCATTAAGGGCCAGTGGGGCTGGGCACCACCAAAAGTAATGTATAACGTGTACTTATTATTTTATAAATGCAAATATAGCAACCATAAACTATGATTTATCAGGAAAAAAATATCTGGCCCCACCAACAAAAATGATCACGTGCCGCCACTGCCACTAATACTTATTCACTATTTATTAATCATATTTATTGGATCCGTTGCTTCCCATGTGTTTCTTAAATCTCCTTATTCTCAATCTAAATATTACTAACATAGGAGAGATAAAATCCAGTCAGAGACACGTTTAGCATTGTACCACTCTGTCAAAGTTTCCAGGTGTACAACACTGCGACGTAAGGTTTGGCTTATACGTTCTATGGGGGTACCAGTTGGATACTACATTTTACTTGACTCACTTATTATAAAAAACTAGCCGACCCTAACTGTGTTGTATACAGAGCCAGTTATAAAACAAACTTTGTAGATCATAAAATGGAATAATAGTAGCAACAAGGAAAGATTGAACCAGATAACAAGTTATTTTTAATTTTACATATTCTTTTTTTTCCAACGCTCCATATTGGCTACTTTTTAATCCCTATTTGCCATTTTGTATGTTATCCTAGTCTAAAAGCGAAGGTACGTTGTGCCAGTTATGCACCTACAAGTATGCCATCACATCCGATTTCTGCAAGGCTTTTTATTTATCATGGTAGCTTCTGTAGGTCTCAATCTCAGTCGCCACATGACTTGTAGGTCGTAGTTTATTATTGTTTACCCCCTTACGAGACTCGGAAACACACAGGCGATTTGACATATTCAACAAACTGACTATTTAATTGTGATCAAATTAATATTATACGGTTTTTTTATTGAAGGTAACAGAAGATAAGAACATACCGAGAATGAGAAAGAAAGAGAGATAGAGTGAGAGAATGAGAAAGAAAGAGAGATAGAGACAGAGAATGAGAAGAAAGAGATAGAGACAGAGAATGAGAAAGAAAGAAAGATAGAGACAGAGAATCAGAAAGAAAGAGAGATGAAGAATGAGAAGAAAGAGATAGGTGAGAGAATGAAAGAAGAGATAGAGTGAAGAGAATGAGAAGAAAGAGAGATAGAGTGAGAGAATGAAAGAAGAAGAGGAAGAGAATGAAAGAAAGAGAGATAGAGGAGAGAATGAGAAGAAAGAGATAGAGTGAGAGAATGAGAAAGAAAGAAGAGAGAATAGAGTGAGAGAATGAGAAGAAGAGAGAGAGTGAGAGAGAATGAGAAAGAAGAGAGATAGAGTGAGAGAATGAGAAGAAAAGAGATAGAGATAGAGAATGAGAAAGAAGAGAGAAGAGTGAGAGAATGAGAAAGAAAGAGAGATAGAGAGAATGAGAAAGAAAGAGAGATAGAGAATGAGAAAGAAAGAGAGATAGAGAGAATGAGAAAGAAAGAGAGATAGAGAGAATGAGAAAGAAGAGATAGAGAGAATGAGAAGAAAGATGAGAGAATGAGAAAGAAAGAGAGATAGAGACAGAGAATGAGAAAGAAAGAGAGATAGAGTGAGAGAATGAGAAAGAAAGAGATAGAGAGAATGAGAAGAAAGAGAGATGAGTGAGAAATGAGAAAGAAAGAAAGATAGAGACGAGAATGAGACAAAAAGAGAGATAGAGTGAGAGAATGAGAAATAAAGAGAGATAGAGACAGAGAATGAGACAGAAAGAGAGATAGAGACAGAGAATGAGAAAGAGAGATTGAGACAGAGAATGAGAAAGAGAGATTGAGACAGAGAATGAGAAAGAAAGAAAGATAGAGTGAGAGAATAAAAAAGAAAACCTTATTCTTTGAATACAACTGAATTTGTCAGTTCTGATGTTATATTTGTTAGTCTGCATGTCCTGATTTAAGGAGGTACTCTGGTATGGAAACTTTTTTCGTTGCTTTCATATTAATGTAGAATTTGTATTACAGTTTTGAAATATTATGACTTAAAAGAGTAGAAAAACTTTAGTTTTCAAAAATATGTCAACACGTTGCCATGGAAACAATAAAAATGGCAGCCAAACACAAAATTTTAAATTCCTAAGGCTCTGAAAGTAATGAATATAAATGAATTCTGTTTTCACTCTAAGGTGAGCAGTTGTAATATCTAAAACATTACACATGATTTTTAGGATATATTAAATATTACATTTTTATGAAATTTTGGGTAAACACCCCCAAAAACAGCTTTTTTACCGAATTTTGAGGAATTTTACCCAAAATTTATAAAAAATTAAATATTTATTATATCATAAAAATCATGTGTAATATTTTAGATATTGCAATTGCGCACTTAGAGTGAAAACAGAATTCATTTACATTCATTAGATTCAGAGCCTTAGGATTTGAAATTTTTTGTGGCCATTTGTATTGTTTCCATGCAACACTTTGACATATTTTGTTTACAAATTGTTTCTACTATTCTAAGTCATACTCTTTCAAAATGGTAATACACATTTTATATTAATATGAAAACAACGAAAATAGTTTCTTGATCCCCATACTACTGAATCCCTTCCCCCCTTAACAAAACAGTCTCGTGTTTAGGGTTAAAGTTGAAGTGTCTAGGGGTAAAGAGGTTTTATTTCTTATATTTAACTCTTGGATGCACAAACCGTTTGTTGTTAGAATTAAAAAAACGCCTTTTAGTGTGGCTCCTGATAAAAATGCGTCCAAACCCAAAGCCCCGTAGTGTGGCATTTAGTTCATAATGAGTTAATCTTCTGATAAATGAGCAGAAAGATCAAGAAAGAGCATAAATAAATGATTGATTTATATTCAAGAAGTAGGATGGTTTGGCGTTCGACTATCCACTCGGACTCTATGGGTGTGGGTTCAATCCCAAACTCGATATTCTACACACGAGGAAAGGAATTGGCTCTCCTTACTCCTGCAAACTATGAAATAGAAATATAAAGTGACAGATACTTCATACTTTAATGTCTGAAATGATTACGGGAAATGTTATTATTTTTGTATATATTCAAGAAAGCTATACAATAGTAACAAGAGTTCCATCAAGAAAGCTATACAATAGGAACAAGAGTTGTATCAAGAAAGCTATACAATAGGAACAAGAGTTCCATCAAGAAAGCTATACAATAGGAACAAGAGTTGTATCAAGAAAGCTATACAATAGGAACAAGAGTTCCATCAAGAAAGCTATACAATAGTAACAAGAGTTCCATCAAGAAAGCTATACAATAGTAACAAGAGTTGTATCAACAAAGCTCTACAATAGTAACAAGAGTTGTATCAAGAAAGCTATACAATAGTAACAAGAGTTGTATCAAGAAAGCTCTACAATAGTAACAAGAGTTCCATCAAGAAAGCTATACAATAGGAACAAGAGTTCCATCAAGAAAGCTCTACAATAGTAAACAAGAGTTGTATCAAGAAAGCTATACAATAGTAACAAGAGTTGTATCAAGAAAGCTCTACAATAGTAAACAAGAGTTCCATCAAGAAAGCTCTACAATAGTAACAAGAGTTCCATCAAGAAAGCTATACAATAGTAACAAGAGTTCCATCAAGAAAGCTCTACAATAGTAACAAGAGTTGTATGAATATGAATTGGTTATCTTTTCTTCTTCCGCGTACGCTCCGCTCCATACGAACTACTTTTTAAACCACTCTTTGTGGTTTGTTATGTGATATTAGCCAATAAGCGATTTTACGTCGTGCCGAGTTATACGCCTATGGTGACTAGGCCAGCACATCCGAGAATTGTATATTAATCATACGCAGAATGATGAGAGTAACAAGAAGAGACATTAGGAAAAAAGTGAGTACTGAACTGAACTTCATCAAGAAACAAAAAATGAAATGGTTCGGCCACATAAGCAGATTACCAACAGACAGTGCGCCACAAAGATTAATGTTGCTCTGATACAATGGATACAAAGCGAAAGGGAGACCACGTAAAAGGTGGACCTCAGAGATAACAGAGGCGACGATAGACACTATTTATGATGCGCACATAAGGTTTCATTCTAGAAATTTCTTCTTATCCTGATGCTGTGAGACAAAGCAGGATTAGAGAAAGAAAAAGACAGACTTATCATACAATTTCCAGATTAAAACAATTAACGAAAAACAAACATTTTCGTAAACATGCTACGAAAGTGATGTATATTTTCTTGTTTATTCCTGTTTTTTAACAGAATCATTTTTTTACAATTCCAAGTATACCTGTTTTTTTCCATTGTTTTCTAAATTTTCAAGCCTATTTTCCATTTTCTTTTTTTGACATTATGTAGTACATTTGTATTGCTATTTTACAGTGTCAAATGTCTGTGTTTTTCTAACGTAGTTTTGTTTTTCTAACAATGTCCAGTTTCTTTAATTTTGTTTTTATAACAGTGTCAAGACTAGTTCTTTCTACAAAGTATATAAATTATCTTTTTTCTCGTTAAGTTACCTGCCGTAAGCCCCTAACAACAGACCTACCCTCCTTGTTATCTGACCTACTGTGTGACCTTAACAACAGACCTACCCTCCTTGTTATCTGACCTACTGTGTGACCTTAACAACAGACCTACCCTCCTTGTTAACTGACCTACTGTGTGACCTTAACAACAGACCTACCCTCCTTGTTAACTGACCTACTGTGTGACCTTAACAACAGACCTACCCTCCTTGTTAACTGACCTACTGTGTGACCTTAACAACAGACCTACCCTCCTTGTTAACTAACCTACCTTGTTCCCCTAACAACAGACATGCGGTCCGTGGAATTGTTTACCTGTCTTTCATCACCATTTTCTTTCTCCTCCTGGCTATTCTCGCCTTGTTCTGTTTATCACCTAGCCGACTATTTTTGTTTAATTTATGTTAAATTTCTCAGGAAGCTACCATCAAGGACGGTATTAGCATAAAACAACTAACATGCTCGAGCAGGTGAATACAGGTTTGTCTAAACCGAGTCCATAAATCTTGTGGAGTTTTGTTCGATCTTACACAAGTTATTAATGTGTCCATGTAAGGATGGATTTAGTTTCTTTTGCTCGTTCCAAATTTGTTGAGGATTAATTTGGAGGTCAGCCCGATTTTTCTTGAAAATCAAACTTGGATTATTGATGCCGTTAGTATGATGATGCGTCCCATGCGGTAATGCTGCCTGTGTGTGTGTGTGTGTGTGTGTGTGTGTGTTGTTTTTTTTTTTAGTTTCCAAAGCATTGTTATTATTGCATTAAGAAATGAATTATTATAATTACATTAGTAACATCGCTGACAAACAGGTTGTTGTCAAATTAACTTGTTCACGTTTCTCGCCCTTGTTTATGTACACATTTTGCTGGATTTCTAATTTCCTTCTTCGTTCTTCTTCTATTAGTTCTTTTTCTTCTTCTATTAGTTCTTTTTCTTCTTCTATTAGTTCTTTTTCTTCTTCTATTAGTTCTTTTATTGTTCAAGGAAAGTTGACGAATGTCATGCTCTTTTGTAGATATTATTTTATACGATTAACGTCATGACATATTGGGCATTCCCATACGTGCTCTGTCCTCCGCTGCATCTCAATGTCCACGTGTTCACCGTACCCATGAGACGTTGATTAGTATATGTTCTTTCTCTCTACTACAAAGATTACACTATCTGCAGGTCCAAACCTAACTTATAATTCTCGCACTTGTTTCAGTGTCTGAGACTCGCCCATATCACATAAATGAAAGCTCTATTTGAGATAACTAACGGTTTATGTGATGAAGCAGTTTGCGAACTGAAGATCATGGTACACCAAATATATTTTTGTCGAGAAATTCTTCAGGATTATCGCTGGAGATACGGAGTTTTTTTGTTTGCAATGCTCTCGGCAAATGACGTTCCATTTATGCGAAGAGTGACTTAACTGTCCGTGGAAAAACGGTTCAAGAAAATGACTTCTTTGACTTCATTCGAATCCGTTTGTTGTGTATATTTATGAACTTCATATGAACACAAGTTAACAGAAGGTGACAGAATACATTAAAAAGCAATAACAATCGGAATAATAATGAACATAAAATGCAACGAATTCAGGAGAAGTGATGAAATCAGAGAAATGTCTGGTCAACCACTAGTGACAACTGTTATAATAAAGAGAAGATGGAGATATATTAGACACACATTGAGAAGAAATGATCAAAGAATATCAAAGCAAGCATTGAAGTGAAATGTAAAGAGCTCAAGAAAGAGAGGACGACCTAGGAGACCCTGAAACGAACTTTGCTGAGAGAGGCAAGAAATATCAGTTTAACTTCCATGGAGGAGATTGAGCGAGTTGGCAGACAGGCGGTATGGAGAAATTGCTTGCAGGCGTATAACTGTGCGAGATGTATTATTATTATTATTACTAACAATCGGAATGCTTTAATGAAAGTAATGTTGTATTTTAATTTGTGCGACCGTAACGGCTCACAGGTCGACCCAGCCTCATCTTTGTACCAGGAAAAGCACTGTGAAGTAAAGACGGCAGATGTGTTGTTGACCACATCACTCATCGTGTGCCGACGCTCAATGAAAAACACACGCCTAACATCATATTACCCTATATACAATGTGGTATCAAAGTCATCCTTAATGTGGGTGTTTTGTTGTACATTCGGAATACTTTTCACTTTGCAATCGGATTAACTTTTCCATAACATGATTATATTTTCATAGAAAAGTTTTACATTTTTTCATAATAATGACATGTTTGTTGTATTATTAGATATTCTTGAACGCAAACAACTCCCTGACAACTAACCAAAAGATGATCAACAGTATTTTCATACCTACTTTGTGCTCCCAGAGCCAAACATGGACATTGAGCAGAGCCCAGTCACACAAAAATAACTACATGTGAAATGCGATACCAACTAAACGTTACCAACAACACCAAAAAAGACAGTTACCAACATCATCATAAGAAAGAAAGCTGGCACAGAACCTTGCTTGAATTACATTGAGAAACAAAGAATGAAGTGGGTCGGTCATTTAAAAAGAATGCAACCAAACTCCAAAGTATACATCGTCTTCTACAACATAACATCAGGAAAGAAGGCGAGAGGAAGTCCACGAACAAGATGGACAGATGGCATAACAGAATCCTGTAGAAAAGCAAAAATAACTATCACCCAAGCCACCAGAAGAGCGCAAGACAAAAACAAAAAAGTGCAATGATGATGTTCCTATCAATCAAGCAATCAATCAGTTAATCAAATCTGTCTGTTTATTTTAGATATGAGTCGCTGACTGCTACAAGCCCATGGAGCTAGTGTGTAGACCCCGTAGTGGGCGGGACGTCTGCCCCCAGTATCTTCTTAACCTTTCAACTCCCAACGGAGAACAGGTCTTCAACAAACTTCTTCCAGCTCTTCCTCTCTCTCTCTCTCTCTCTTGCCATCCTTTCACTTTCCATATTTTACCTATCAATTTAATATCAGCCTCCAGCTCTCTTCTCCAGGTCTGTCTAGGCCTTCCCCTATTCCTCTTTCCATGCGGGTTCCAAAACAGTGCCTGTCTTGCAATGCTTCAGGTCGGTCTTCTCAGTGTATGTCCAATCCATCTCCAGCGTCTCTTCCTGAGCTGTTCCTCCACTGGTATCTGCTTTGTTCTTTCTCTGAGTTCCTCCTTCGTAATGGTGTCATACCCTCTCAGTCCTTCTATTCTACGTAATCATCCATTTAGGAAGGTCTGCAGTTTTCTGATGGTTTCCTTTGTTGTCTTCTATGATTCCGAGCCATAGAACAGCACTGACTTCATATATGATTGAATGATTCTGCCCCCAGTATCCTAGTTAAACCCAACAGTATTGAGGGTATAATTGATAGTTAAATGCATTAGATTAAACACATGATGGTGATGATGGACGTTAACTCATTAATATATTGTATATGATACACGCCATCTTGAACAGGTGTAACAGATCTGCGAATTATGTTTATCCTAACATGTGCTCATGTGGTTTATATTGGCGGCAAACTGACATGCTCAGGCCAGGCCATTGCTAGTTTCCTGCATACAGGTTTTAGCTGTGGGCAAGGTTAAACTTTTTCAAAACAAACATTTTTCTTGTGGTAATTCTTCCCTTTCTTTTCTATCAATTAACTTGTTCCATACCATGAACTTTACTGAGTTATGGCCATAATTCTGTTTAAACGGTCCAAAACCAAAGGACTGGCTTCATTGCACGAGGCTTTACTCCAAATAGATGGTTCCTCTCGGCAGAAATAGCAAGCCATCTGCCGAGAATATTTCACAAAGCACGAACTCAGTAGCTCATTGATCTGAATTTAAACAGACGAACTTTGGAAAGCAAGGCAGTCTTGTTTACCCCTTCACCAAGTAGACCACCATATTATTTCCAATTTCTCTTGAATGAATCTGCACTTTGAACTATAGTAACTGTCGTTACTGCATGCGTTACCTGTGGGGTAGGACAGGTGGGACGACAGTCTGATCGATGTAATGTCCGCATCGCTCGAGTGATTACCGGGGCCCAAATTTGGGGTGTAAAGAATAGAACCACTGTTACCTGCCATGAATGTCGTAAGAGGCGACTAAGGAGGTTTGGCTGAAATCGGATGCATGTGTCCTAAACGTGTAGAAGTCTATGCGTTTAGGGGCCTACCACTCCAATGTGCAACGTATACACGTTCTTGGCAAAGATCAAACATATCACAAAGAGTGATTAAAATTGGTCGTAAAGAACGAACGTAAAGAACGAACGCAAATAATAATAATAATGTCCGCATGGCTAGTGCAGTCGCAGCGAAGCTGTTCATGTTAGCATTTTTCTTCTATGCCCACAACAGAAAACAATCCATGATTGGATTAAACACGGGTCTCTCACATGATAGCCGCGGTGTAACCCATTCGGCCAGATCCACTTTAACTATGTTGCTTTAATCACATCACGTCTGAAAGAATATATATATGAACAATTTCCCCACTTTTCGTTTTGCTGTGTTTAAGTTTCCTTTATTGTCTAGCAACGTGTTTTAAGTGTCCGTGTATATGTAAACTCCAATGAACGTGGTGTTTCTTTATGACCTGCTCCGACGACAGTAGACAAATCTCTGTAGCATGTACATAAGTCCCTATTGAGAGATGGGTGTTGATATTGGTACAGCCTGAACAGAACCACATACACAATCTTCGAAAATATTGAATAATTAACATCGAACTGGCGTTTTGTTGGCCGCTAGACACTGGATTTGTTGAAGCCGGAATCGAAACACCTATGAACACAGGGCCGTGCCGTGCTATGATACAAAGAGGTGGCAGCATCAGGCGGCACTGAAAGGGGGCGGTATAATCAGCGAAATCAAAGTACAATTTGAACTATTCAATAATTTAAAATCTTTACGTTTTTTTATATGTGTTACTCCGATATTGATTTTTACTATTTATGATTTCTCGCAAGCCTCTGCCTTAGCGTTTTCCGTATCCTTTGAACTTCGGTTTCTAGTGGCAGGTGTATCGTTGGCGAGCACTCGCTGAAAGACTTTTGATCTGACAGCACCAAGCTACTATTTTTGTTTGTAATATACCGCGCGACTGCTCCTAAAAGATGAGGCGGCAGGTATCACAAAAGACAATTGCACGTATTGATAGTTCTGTGTTGAATTTACAGTTATTAACAATATTTGATTCAAAAATTAGTTTGTCTCCAGTATGGGCTGTTCTGTGTTTAAATCTGTAAATTATATATATAATATATTTGTATATCAGTAAATTAGATATATAATGTATCATATCAGTAAATTAGATATATAATGTATCATATCAGTAAATTAGATATATAATGTATCATATCAGTAAATTAGATATATAATGTATCATATCAGTAAATTAGATATATAATGTATCATATCAGTAAATTAGATATATAATGTATCATATCAGTAAATTAGATATATAATGTATCATATCAGTAAATCAGATATATAATGTATCATATCAGTAAATTAGATATATAATGTATCATATCAGTAAATTAGATATATAATGTATCATATCAGTAAATTAGATATATAATATATCTGTATATCAGTAAATTAGATATATAATGTATCATATCAGTAAATTAGATATGTAATGTATCATATCAGTAAATTAGATATATAATATATCTGTATATCAGTAAATTAGATATATAATGTATCATATCAGTAAATTAGATATGTAATGTATCATATCAGTAAATTAGATATATAATGTATCATATCAGTAAATTAGATATATAATGTATCATATCAGTAAATTAGATATATAATATATCTGCATATCAGTAAATTAGATATATAATGTATCATATCAGTAAATTAGATATATAATGTATCATATCAGTAAATTAGATATATAATATATCTGTATATCAGTAAATCAGATATATAATGTATCATATCAGTAAATTAGATATATAATGTATCATATCAGTAAATTAGATATGTAATGTATCATATCTGTAAATTAGATATGTAATGTATCATATCTGTAAATTAGATATATAATATATCTGTATATTAGTATAATATTTTTAACGGGTGGCATTTAAGAAAAAATATGTAAAGGACATCATTTCGAAGACTTGCATCATACTGATAAAATCTACCTCATGGCCCTGTATAAACATGTCTAAAGCGTTACAATGACAGTTTTCATATTAAAGTTAGACGATGTTACCGTGAGAAACAGAGTCGTTGTTTGATGAATATTGTTGTTTTACTTAGTATTTATCCGTTCTCGATATATTTTTGTGGGACGGATTAACGTAATGGTTATAGTGTTGGCTTAACAAATCGAACATAATAAGATTGGAGGTTCAATCCTACACTTCTTCTTCTTCTTTGGGATCGCTTTTTTGATGATTATATCGTTAGACGCGTTCTTATGATGAAGTCGACTGTAGTCTGGAGCTCATCTCTAGTGCCATGTAGTTTTGATGATTATATCGTTAGACGCGTTCTTATGATGAAATCGATGTCTGGAGCTCATCTCTAGTGCCATGTAGTTTTGATGATTATATCGTTAGACGCGTTCTTATGATGAAATCGACTGTTGTCTGGAGCTCATCTCTAGTGCCATGTAGTTTTGAATGTAGTGTTGTGTTGTAGGGCCAACATTCCTTTCTTGGGAGGACATACAGGGGACAGTCTTACAGGACATGTTCTGTGGTTTGTTCAGCTGAGCCACAGGGGCACAGAGGGGTTGGGGACAATCGCAGCCTGTGTAGGTGTTTGTTCATTCTGTTATGTCCTATCCTGAGTCGGAAGATGATAATCCTATACTTGACATTCGATACAAGAGAAAATAAATTATCCCTCCAACCTCCTTGCACACTTATGTATATAAATTTGAAATGGCAGGTACTTCATACCCGTAGGTGTGAAATGCTACTGGGGACATGTCAATTGAGATTACTATGTGCAGTTTTAAAATACTATCTAAATAAATAAATATTAAAATATTTTTCTTTTTCAGGATGGACAGTATCATCGGGTCGGTGGGGAGAGTAGCAAATGTTAAAGTACGCAACGACGACGACCTCAACGACAGAGTGAACCATTTGTATACCACCGGCATACTCATTATATTCACTGTTGTCGTTAGTGCTAGACAATATGTTGGAGACCCAATCAGGTAAATAATAGCTCTTATCAACATCGTCATCACATTCATCGTCATAATCATCTTCACATTCCATATTGCAATCATCGTCACATTCTTTTTCAAAATCTTCATCAAAACCGTTATCAAAATCTTCATTAAAAAATCTTCATCAAAATCTTCATCAAAATCTTCATCAAAATCTTCATCAAAATCTTCATCAAAATCTTCATCAAAATCTTCATCAAAATCTTCATCAAAATCTTCATCAAAATCTTTATCAAAATCTTTATCAAAATCTTCATCAAAATCTTTATCAAAATCTTCAACATCTTCATCAAAATCTTTATCAAAATCTTCATCAAAATCTTCATCACAATCTTCTTCATAGTCGTCTTCAAAATCTTCATCAAAATCTTAATCAAAATCTTAATCAAAATCTTCATCAAAATCTTTATCAAAATCTTCATCAAAATCTTTATCAAAATCTTCATCAAAATCTTCATCAAAATCTTCATCAAAATCTTCATCAAAATCTTCATCAAAATCTGTATTACATTGTTTATTACTATCATTATCATCTTCTTCTTCTTCGAAGGCTTCATATCGACCACTTGTTAAACCACTCGTGTAATTTGTATGTGATCTGAACCTTAGAGCGATGTACGATGTTCCAGTTATGCTCCTACAAGTAAGACAACAGGTTTGATTTCTGCGACGCTCTTTACTTCTAAGGGTAGCTTCCTTATGCCCCTACCTCAGTCGCATCTTACGACATTCCTTTCAGGTCGCAGTATTACTATTCTTTGCTCCTCTTGCAGGCTCCGATAACATATATTCTTCAAACTAACCACCCTATAAATAAAACAACTACCTAACCACCAAAGATATCCAAAAAACAGTTGTTTAAAAAAAAAAGTAGTTATATTAAAGTGAAACAAGAAACAAGAAAATAAAAAAATAATCCTCATTATAGTGCTCTTTGACAAACACAAACAACCTTATCCATTAACTATCTCTCCGGATGTTTATACCAACTAAACGAGTTCGTTGTCCACTTACTAGCAAAGTGCACAAAATATAATACTCACAGAAGATTCGAACGTATAAAATGTAGTTTTCTAGTCATTATTAACACACATATGTCCTTTTTCCCATCAACGCAGTTCACATGGAATGTTAAACTAATTGTCTCGTTTCAAGGCCTTCGTGCTAGAGAAGTTGAATGAACTAAATTTTCAAAATATTTCTAAAATATCAAAGATTCCTAAAATACCAAAAGATTTCTAAAAAGTGAATGACCTGTAAATTTCTTTCTTTCTCGAATCCTGTTTGTCTCACAGCGTCAGGTCAGAAGAGATTTCTAAAACGGGCCCTAGTATGCGCTTCGTAGATAGTCTCTTTCGTCGCCTCTGTTATCTCTGATGTCCATCTTTTGCGTGGCCGGCCTTTTGCTTTGTACCATTGTATCGGAGCAGCATTGCTCTTTGGGGTGCACTGTCTGATGGTAATCTGCTTACGTGGCCGAACCATTTAATTTGTTGTTTCTTGATGAAGTCTAGTACTGATGTTGTACTCATTTTTCCTGATGTCTTCATTTCTCAACCAGTCTCTTCTTGTTACACCCAGCATTCTGCGTAGACACTTCATCTCTGTTGTGACTAGTTTTCTTCTATCGTTTGTTGTCAGCGTCCAGGTTTGGCACTGGTAACATAATGTGGGGAGAAAGATTGTGTTGAACATTGCTTTTTGTGTTCATGGTGACGTGTTTGCATCTTAAAATTGGCGCCATTTGCCATATCATTTGATTTGCTTTGTCGCATCTGTGTTGAATTTCATTAGTTATTCTTCCATTTGCTGAAAAAATGCTCCCCAGGTATGTGAAATCTTTTACTTGATTTAGTAGGTGATTATCGATGGAGATATTGGTAGAGCTTTCCTATCTGGCGAATGTCATTACTTCTGTTTTGTCGATGTTTATTCTCATGTTGTATTCGTTACATGCTAACTGAGTCTGTTGATGTGTTGTTGTAGCTGTTCTTCTGTTGTTGATATGTTTGCCTGATCGTCTGCAAAAAGAAATTCATATAAGAGTTCTCCGAGGTTGTTTCCTTCGCTGGTGTTAGCTATTTTACAGATGTGGTCAATATACGTGATGAATAGCAGCGGGTATAGTACGCAACCTTGTCTTACTCCTGACCCTACGTGAAACTTTTCTGATAATCCTGTATTTGTTCTAATCGTACATTGGCTGTCAGTATAAATGTTCTTGCAAAGGTTAATTATTAGGTGTTCATTAACCCCATAGGTTGTTAGTATTTTCCACAACTTGTGCCTATCTACGCGGTCGAACGCTTTTTCCTGATCTACAAATGCAACGTGTAGATGTTTGTCGGATTTGACAGTCCTTTCTACTATCTGTCTGATGTCGAATATTGCGTCTGTACAGCTTTTGTTCTTCCTGAATCCCATTTGGGAGTCATTAAGTTGTGGCTCGATGATGTGGCGGAACCTTTTCTCAAGTATTTTGCAGAATATTTTCCCAGTGTGGCTCAGTAGCGCTATACCTCTATACTTTGTACAGTCCCTCTTGCTACCTTTCTTCTTCCAGATGGGAACAATTGTAGCATTCCTCCAATCTTCTGGTATTTCTTGTGTGATCCAGACGTGGTTGAATAGTCTATGGAGCCAGCTGATTCCTACCTCTTTAGTTGCTTTGATTAGGTCGGCCAGGATATTGTCTGGGCCTGGTGTTTTATTAGGTGGGGCCATATTTACATCCCCCATGAGGCCATTACCTTGTAGTGGTGGGGGGCTTGCGTGCCTCAATGATCCAGAAAGCTATGCCGGCAGGAACGTTCTGTTCCTGGAAAGGTTACCCATGCCGGACAGGTCCAAGGTGAGAGGTCAGACTAAATGTGGCCTCCTGGTCCTCCAGGTTGGGGTTGGGCGCAGTGCTAACAACTCTGCCCCATAAAAAAAAGAAAAATGTTACAGAAACTTCAAAAGGAAAAAAATGCTCTCGATGTCCAGCGGTCTTGAGACAGAGTACCACTGTCAGCATGAACAGTGCGCATGATGGAAGAGGAACTGGACACCGCATCTCTGACGTAGGGCTCTGCGATGAAGGTTGCACGGGACAGGAGAGCATGGAAAGTCCTTTCTGAAGCCCCATGTGTCACTAGGCATGACGGGATTAAGTAAGTAAGTAAGTAATATTTACATCATTTCTGATCTCTGATAGTGTTATGCTTGGTTCTACTTCTGAAGTTACATTTACTGTGAGTTCTGGAGTGTTCGGTTGGTCCTCTTGTTGTAGGTTGAGAAGTAGATGTAGTTCTACATAAGAATTATACAAGTCCCAAGGATCGAACAGAAAACTTCTTCCTCTTCTTCGAACGCTCCATATCGACAACTTGTTAACCACTATGTGTGCTTTGTATGTGATATGAGCCTAAGAGCGATTGTACCTTGTGCCAGTTATGTGCCTATAAGTAGGCCATCACATCCAATTTCTGCGATGCTTTTTATTTACCCAGGGTAGTTTCCCTAGGTCGTACATCAGTCGCCTCTTACAACATGCCTTGGAAGTTGCAGTGGTACTATTCTTTGCTTTCCTTGCGCCCGGCACACCCGGATGGCAAAGAAAACAAAGGATGAGGTTGTGAGAAAGACTTGCACTCAACGAAATCTGATAAATAGACTTGCACTCAACGACATCTGATAAATAGACTTGCACTCAACGACATCTGATCAATAGACTTGCACTCAACGAAATCTGATAAATAGACTTGCACTCGAAAAGACGCACAACGAAATCTGATAAATAGACTTGCACTCAATCAAATCTGATAAATAGACTTGCACTCAACGAAATCTGATAAATAGACTTGCACTCAACGAACTCTGATAAAAAGACGCACTCAACGAAATCTGATAAATAGACTTGCACTCAACCAAATCTGATGAATAGACTTGCACTCAACGACATCTGATAAATAGACTTGCACTCAACGAAATCTGATAAATAGACTTGCACTCAACGACATCTGATAAATAGACTTGCACTCAACCAAATCTGATAAATAGACTTGCACTCAACCAAATCTGATAAATAGACTTGCACTCAACGAATTCTGATAGATAGACTTGCACTCAACGAACTCTGATAAATAGACTTGCACTCAACGAAATCTGATAAATAGACTTGCACTTAACGAAATCTGATAAATAGAATAAGAATTAAGCAACCATGTTCTTCGGACATTTCATGTAAACATAATGTTTGAACATTTGTGGACAACATGCAAAACAGAGGAACGTTTGATTGATTGATTGATTGATTGATTGGTTGATTGATAGGACCATCATTATTGCACTTCGGTGAGTAGCCATGTGTTCTCCAATCTCTTTCTTACACAGAACTATCTCAGCGGTGGTGCGCGAACTCCATGGCAACGGCTAGGGTACTTGATGTATTTTAGAAGATCGTGAACATATTTTGTTGGAATTTAATGTTTTGAAATCTATTCATAAAGACTTTTGAAAGATTAACGGCATGCTCTTCTCGATTTTTAACTGAGAAGAGTTCATTTACGTGCTCAAATTGAACACGGGACCTACGTTTTATCATCCGTCTCCGATAGGACTAGGAACTCCATTTCATCTACAATGAGATCAGGGATCAGTGGAAAAATATCCCGACGTTTCCGCGAGATTGCGAACCGAGTATCTTTGATACGAGAAGCAAGCATCTAATCTCTACGCCACAGAATCAAGTTAGATCATGGAAGGAAGAGAACGATGCCATTGGATCATTTGACAGCGTGTCTCGACAGTAGATCGGCGTCAGAATTGATAAACTACACCAGTGTGTGCGTGTGTGTGTGAGAGAGAGAAAAGAGAGAAAGCTCTGGATTACACATGATATGATAATATACGTTGGCAAGCATGACGATTGATTGATTGATTGATTGATTGATTGATTCACATGGAGTGCATTTTTCTATGATTGACAGGAATGTTTAATGTCTGCCGTGCTATTTTAGAAATATTTGAAATATAGCAATTACACCGATTCACCTGTTGTGACCAGGCCATCAATCACCTTGACAGTATGTTCAACATTTTTTGTATATAAACATTTTTAGTCACAGAATATTTTACAAAAACAAAGTTAACTCTTTCACACACAAATATTTTGTTTTTTCCTTCGAGCGCACTTATTTTACAATGTTTAGTTTTAGTCTAGTTTAGTCATCGGATCATCATCACTTCACATCGAACCAATCAATACATACACTCTCCTATCTTCTCCTCAGTATGTCTCTCAGTTTAGTTTAGTCATCGGATCACCATCACTTCACAATGAACATACGCTCTCCTATCTTCTCTTCAGTATGTCTCTCAGTTTAGTTTAGTCGTGGATCACATCATTTCACAACGAACATACGCTCTCCGATCTTCTCCTCAGTATGTCTCTCAGTTTAGTTTAGTCATCGGATCACCATCACTTCACAACGAACATACGCTCTCCTATCTTCTCCTCAGTATGTCTCTCAGTTTAGTTTAGTCGTTGGATCATCATCATTGCACATGGAACAAACCCATAAGTTCTCAGATCTGCTCCCAGTATGTCTCTCAGGTTGCAACTAACGACACGTCTTTGTTGGTTACATTTATCGTTGACTACCAGTATATTGCATTGTATACGAAGGGTCATTACGCTTCATCTATGTACCGTGATCCAGTCACAGCCCAGTAAAGAAATATATAGTACTATCGTGATCAATTATTTCAAAGAATATAGTTCATCTTCTAACTAATGTTTCCTCTCTTGTTTCATCAATTGATTATACTCGTTGTTTGACTATTAATATAATATAAATATAAAATCATTCATTTGAAAATAGATGTCTGCGAAAAATAATGAACATAAAATGCAGCGAATTCAGAAGTGATGAAATCAGAGAAATGTCTGATCAACCACTAGTGACAACTGTTATAAGAATTAGAAGATGGAGATATATTGGACACACCTTGAGGAGAAATTATCAAAGTATACCAAAGCAGGCATTGAAGTGGGATGCAAACAGGGACGTAGTCCCCATGTGTGCTAGGCGTGCGAGGCACCAGCTGCATATGTCAAGAGGCACCTATGTCAAGTGTGGCGCACCTATGTCAAGAGTGCGTGGCGCACCTATGTCAAGAGTGCGTGGCACACCTATGTCAAGAGTGTGTGGCACACCTATGTCAGGCCAAAAGAAAAATGATTCTGTTAATTATTTGCAACAATGTTAAGTAGAAACAACCAAGATAGCAAAGAAAAACAGACAACTTGTCATCTATAGCATCAAAAGCTGGACTGCAGATAAGCTATGAAAAAACACATATAATGAAGACACCTATGGCAAGTAATGCAGATATCACCCTGGAATCTAAAATGATAAAAATAACAGAGCAGTTCACCTATTTATGTAGCAATTTTAATTGCACAGGAAATGTTAAAAAGGAAATTATGATACCAATTGGCAAAGCAACATCAGCTTTTAAAAGTCTAAATAAAATATGGAACTGCAAGTTATGTAGTATTAAAACTAAATTACGAATTTTCAATTCAAATGTTGTATCAATCCTAACATATGCTAGCTAGAGTTGGAAAATGACTAAAGATATAGAAAACAAGGTGAATGCATTTGAAAATAGATGTCTGCAAAAAATAATGAATATAAATTGGATTGAATTCAGGAGAAGTGATGAAACCAGAGACAAGTCTGGTCAACCACTAGTGACAACTGTTATAAGACAGAGAAGATGAAGATATGTTGGACACACATTTAGGAGAAATGATCAACGAATATTAAAGCAGGCATTGAAGTGGGATGCAAAGGGTTCAAGAAAGAGAGGACGACCTAAGGAGACCCTGAAACGAACTTTTCTGAGAGAGGCAAGAAATATCGGTCTCAGTTCCATGGAGAAGATTGAGCGAGTTGCCCAGGATAGAGCGGTATGGAGAAATTACTTGCAAGCCCTATGTAACGTATAGCGGTACGAGAGAAATTATTATTATTAATATTAGTCGCAACAACATTTACTAGAAAATATTTCTAGAGTAGCTATAAGTAGCTGTCTATTATTGAATTGATGCCACTGAGCAAACTGAAAGTCTCTATGTGTACGCATTCCGGTATATTAATAATTAGGAGTTACGACCCTTGTTCACCGAGCATCGCTCAGTTTTTTCCGCCCTACGCGTGCTGGTTTATCGATTCTAACGCGAACTATGACGTTGTGTGAAGCGAGTAAGGAGAGAGTTTGGTGGACATGTTGTGGTTTTACATAGCGAAAGCGTGCGGGAGAAAACCAGCACTAACAATAAAGGTACTTGGATTTTAAAAGACGTTTATGTTGAAATGTTCGACTATTTAAGATTAAAAAATGAACTTGTGATACTCTATTGTTCGAACGAGATCTACAATAAGTCAGTTCATGACTTACTGCAGTTTTTAGTTGAATAAGATCTCAGTTTAGGATTTAAAGAAGTGTTCAAACTTGCAGAATCGAACGTGACTATTCCAGCAACTACTGTGTCTGTTTAAATGTCGTTTTCAGCATTAAAGCAAATCCACAGTTGATGCAGAACTACACACTGTCAATATAGACTCTCCAATCTTAGCCTTTAGTCTTTTCCGTCTAACGTTCCATAACGACCACTTATTAAGCCACTCTTTATGAGGTGCTCCGTTCTCCTTCTCGGGATGTCTCTCAGTTTAGTTTTGTTTAGTTTAGTCGTCGGAATATCATCACTGCACATTGAACAAATCTTTGCCTACCACTTCAATATCTGCTTTGCGATTCTCTGATAATTTATTTTCAGAATATGCCCAACATATTGTCATCTTCTTTTTTTGTATAGCAGTTGCTAATAGGGGTTGATCACACATTTATGCTAGAGTATGCTCAACATATCTCCCTCTTCTCTTTCTTATAGTAGCTGTTACAAGTGGTCAACCATACATTTCTTCTCAGAGTATGTCCAACATATCTCTATCTTCCATTTCTTATAACAATTAAAACATGAACATAATAAATGATAAAATGTTAAAAACTTTGTTTCTACTCCAAACAGATGCTGGTGCCCTGCCCAGTTTACAGGTGCCCACGTAGACTACACTAACAACATTTGTTGGATCTCAAATACTTACTACATCCCCATGGATGAGCCAGTTCCACAGAGTACAGCCAAACGTATAGCTAACGAGTTAACCTACTACCAGTGGGTACCTGTCATGCTGCTAATCCAAGCACTCATGTTTTATATACCCTGTATCATTTGGAGATTACTGAACGGGCAGTCTGGCATCAACGTTGATCGAATCGTCTCCTTAGCTAGCGATGCACAATATGAAGCGCCAGAAGTACGTATTCGCACGATTAAGTATGTGGTCCGCCATATAGATCGATGCTTAGATAACCAACGAGAAAGTCGACATCGATGCTGTGTTACTATGCGACACATCATGTCTGCAAAGTTGTCTTTACTATGCGGACGTCGCTACGGCAATTATCTTGTGGCCACATACTTGGCAATGAAAGTGCTTTATATATCAAATGCTATTGGGCAATTGTTTATGCTTAACGCGTTTTTAGCTACAGAGTACAATCTCTACGGTTTCGAGGTTCTGGAAGATTTGATAGAAGAGCATGACTGGACCGCTTCCAGACGTTTCCCACGTGTCACTATGTGTGACTTTGATATCCGTCAGATGGCAAACAACCACCACTATACCGTCCAGTGTGTGCTTCCAATAAATCTCTTCAACGAGAAGATTTACATCTTCCTATGGTTCTGGTTTGTTTTCGTATCAATCGTCACCTGCTACAGCTTTCTAACCTGGTTATGGCATATGGTCTTTCCGTCCTCCAGAACTCATTACATCAGAAAATTTCTGAAAATCATGGATCGTATATCATCGGGACCTGACAAGAAACTTGCTACACGATTCACCATGGAATATTTACGACATGATGGTGTTTTTGCATTGAGACTCGTGGGGAAGAACTCTAGCGATATTGTTGTGGCTGAAATTGTGTCTGGATTATGGGACTTGTATAGAAGTAAAAAGTCTATACAAATACGAAACACTTCAACGCTGCCTTCTAATGGTCATGAAAGTGATGGAGACGATGTATAGACGTTACCTGCATCAGCTTTATGTTCTATATTTCTTCTCAATACCTGCCCACTCGAGTGTAATATTTGCCTATCAATACATGCCCATTCGAGTGTAATATTTGCCTATACATGTGTCATTCGTTTTGACATAGTGGCGACACACACTGACACTTTGGAGTATAATCAGAAGCCATGAATTTAATCCACATTGTGTTCTAACTAAATTTTCCGCATACACATACACACACAGACACACATATTTTTACTGAAACAGCCAAAGTGTTGGTGTGAGTGGATGAAATCGAGCAGCCCAGGTCTTAAATGGTTCAACTGCTATGAACATGGTTATGAGAATCTTGAATCAAAAACATCAAATGATCGGATAGAGTTGGATAAATGGGACGTATTGAAATAGTTTGACGACAGCCTTTTGGGTAATGTCGTTTATATACTACAATTACGGGAATGTCAAGAAAAATGAGTATCTCTTTGGACTGAGCACCTGCAGTGCAGAATAAGGGGTTGCTCGAGTTAGCAAGCCACAGAAACGTCAAGACGTAAACTGTTGGACACTTGCTAGAATGGTGGCAGTGTTGCTAGCATTTCTCTCCACCTGAAGTGCTTTAATATCGGTTCATTTACCAAGTAACCAAAAACTAAGTACGAAAAACACTTCTAAATGAAGTGGATCTGTTACTGATAAAGTGAAAGATTGACTATTGTTTTTTTTTTTATTTGTGAAATGTTAATTTAGTTAGATTTGTTGTGCTCTGATTTCTATACATACATTTATTTGTAGAATTTCTGCGATTGTTAAGTCTTGCCTGAAACTATTGTATGATGTGTATGATATATGTGTTCATTTATTTCATAGAATCTTGCAGATTGTTAAGTCTTGCCTGAAACTATTGTATGATGTGATGATATATGTGTTCATTTATTTCATAGAATCTTGAATTGAGATGTTAAGTCTTGTCTGAAACTATTGTATGATGTGTTTTGATAATGTGTTCATTTATTTCTAAATTTTGATTGTTAATCTTGCTGAAACTATTGTATGATGCTATGATATTGTGTCTCATTTATTTTAGAATTTTGCGATTGTTAAGTCTTGCCTGAAACTATTGCATGATGTGTATGATATATGTGTTCATTTATTTCATAGAATTTCTGCGATTGTTAAGTCTTGCCTGAAACTATTGTATGATGTGTATGATATATGTGTTCATTTATTTCATAGAATTTCTGCGATTGTTAAGTCTTGCCTGAAACTATTGTATGATGTGTATGATATATGTGTTCATATATTATGTATCCAAGTATATCTTCCATTATGTATATATGTAAGTATATATAATTATATCATAGCAATAGGATACTCAGTCTAAAGGGTCTAAGTGAGAAGGATTGACTTAATTGCGCCAGGTTTTTTCAATATGGTTCAATCCCTCTCTGTAGAAATGGCATCATCTCCCTCACACTATACTCCAGTTGCTATACTCCAGTTGTTATACTCCAGTTGCTATACTCCAGTTGCTATACTCCAGTTGCTATACTCCATTTGCTAAACACCAGTTGCTATACTTCAGTTGCTGTCCTACGTTTGTATATATTGTGGCGCATCCGACTGATGGTTCTGTGGGAGCGGGTGCCATGTGACGTTTGTAATACTACTACTGATAATAGTAACAGTAATTTTAATATGGTTAAGATGGCCTGTGTGGTACCGGGGCCCACAAGGGAAGCAAAGAATAGTACCACTACGAACTACAAGGCATGTCGTAAGAGACATCTGATGTAGAGGCCTAGGGAAGCTACCCTAGTACATAAAAAACATTGCAGAAATCGTATGATCTGGCCTACTTGTAAGCGCATAACTGGCACAAAATACAATCGCTCTTAGGCTTAGATCACATACACATTACACAGAGTGGTTAACAATTGGTTGATATGGAGCGTTCAAAGAAGAAGAAGAATGTATGGTTAAGATGCTGAGGATTTCTCCATTAAAAAAAAAACCATGGGTTTAGGAGACAGTAGAAAGGTTTAAAAATTGAATAAAATTGCTAAAAATGAAGAATCATGTTCATGGATGGGTTACAAAAACACTGACAAATATTGCTGTTTTTGAATCTGGTCTGAGTAAAATAGGGAACCGTGAACGTATGACACGGGGGCCATGGCACCCGCTTATGTCTCGTTCGACAGTGTTGTTGAACACCATACCTCGACACGGCAAAGTTGTACCGGTACAAGAGTAACAAGACGAGATGGGAACTTGCAGACAGATATACACTGTACCTCGACACGGCAAAGTTGTACCGGTACAAGAGTAACAAGACGAGATGGGAACTTGCAGACAGATATACACCGTACCTCGACACGGCAAAGTTGTACCGGTACAAGAGTAACAAGACGAGATGGGAACTTGCAGACAGATATACACCGTACCTCGGCACCGCAAAGTTGCACTGGTACAAATGCAACAAGACAAGATGGGAACTTGCAGACAAAAATGTTTCAAGAAATAGTAATGACAAATTTGGGAGATCGTAATGTGTCTGTTCATCTCTGGAAACGTTTTTGATATGTTATGTTATGTTATCTTATGTTATGTTATGCGATCGACGTCATGGCCCATTGGGCATTCCCATTCGTGCTCTGTCCTCCTTCGTGCAGCAGCCATCCTAACGTTCATTTGCTCAATGTACCCACAAGAAGTTGATTAGTATATCCTCTCTCTCTACCACAAGATGACACTGACTGGCATGTCCAAACTTGTACCCACGAGAAGTTGATTAGTATATCCTCTCTCTCTACCACAAGATGACACTGACTGGCATGTCCAAACTTGTACCCACGAGAAGTTGATTAGTATATCCTCTCTCTCTACCGCGAAGATGACACTGACTGGCATGTCCAAACTTAACTCCTAATTCTTGCACTCCTTCCAGTGTCTGAGACACGCCTTATTTTTGATATATCCATTGTTGCCTCTTGAATAAAATGCACTGTCTTTTGTAGCTTGCACAGGGCTCCGGGAAGTTGTCTATTCAATTCTGCTTCACTCGATCAGTCAGTTTGTCTCAGTACATCATATTGGAGCAGTCTTGAAGTATGTGTTCTGTAGTTTAGTGCGTCTGCTCAGATTTAAACATCAGTCAGTTTGTCTCAGTACATCATGTTGGAGCAGTCTTGAAGTATGTGTTCTGTAGTTTAGTGCTTCTGTTCATATTTAAACATCAGTCAGTTTGTCTCAGTACATCATATTGGAGCAGTCTTGAAGTATGTGTTCTGAAGTTTAGGTACTTTGTTATTTAAACATCAGTCAGTTTGTCTCAGTACATCATATTGGAGCAGTCTTGAAGTATGTGTTCTGTAGTTTAGTGCTTCTGTTCATATTTAAACATCAGTCAGTTTGTCTCAGTACATCATATTGGAGCAGTCTTGAAGTATGTGTTCTGTAGTTTAGTGCTTCTGTTCATATTTAAACATCAGTCAGTTTGTCTCTAGTACATCATATTGAGCAGTCTTGAAGTATGTGTTCTGTAGTTTAGTGACTTCTGTTCAGATTTAAACATCAGTCAGTTGTCTCAGTACATCATTTGACAGTCTTGAAGTATGTGTTCTGTAGTCCGGGTGACGTCTGTTCAGATTTAAACATCAGTCAGTTTGTCTCAGTACATCATGTTGGAGCAGTCTTGAAGTATGTGTTCTGTAGTCTAGTGTGTCTGTTCAGATTTAAACATCAGTCAGTTTGTCTCAGTACATCATATTGGAGCAGTCTTGAAGTATGTGTTCTGTAGTTTAGTGCGTCTGTTCATATTTAAACATGGCTGAGCTGATAATCTTGAAAATTGTATATATAAAATTGCAGACGTACTAGTCGATTGTATCATGTTCTGATGCACAGAACGAGAACTTGTTCTAATCTTCTTAGATTTAACGGTATGGGATCGCGAGAGAGAGAGATTTAACGGTATGGGATCGTGAGAGAGAGAAAGAGAGATTTAACGTTATGGGATCGTGAGAGAGAGAAAGAGAGATTTAACGGTATGGGATCGTGAGAGAGAGAGATTTAACGGTATGGGATCGCGAGAGAGAGAAAGAGAGATTTAACGGTATGGGATCACGAGAGAGAGAGATTTAACGGTATGGGATCGTGAGAGAGAGAGATTTAACGGTATGGGATCGTGAGAGAGAGAGAGAGATTTAACGGTATGGGATCGCGAGAGAGAGAGAGAGAGATTTAACGGTATGGGATCACGAGAGAGAGAGATTTAACGGTATGGGATCACGAGAGAGAGAGATTTAACGGTATGGGATCGCGAGAGAGAGAGAGATGTAACGGTATGGGATCCGGAGAGAAAAGATTTAACGGTATGGGATCGCAGAGATAGAGAAGATGTAACGGTATGGATCGAGAGAGAGAGATTTAACGGTATGGGATCGTGAGAGAGAGAGAGATTTAACGGTATGGGATCGCGAGAGAGAGAAAGAGAGATTTAACGGTATGGGATCGTGAGAGAGAGAGAGATTTAACGGTATGGGATCGTGAGAGAGAGAGATTTAACGGTATGGGATCGTGAGAGAGAGAGAGATTTAACGGTATGGGATCGCGAGAGAGAGATTTAACGGTATGGGATCACGAGAGAGAGAGAGAGAGATGTAACGGTATGGGATCACGGAGAGAGAGATGTAACGTATCGGATCGCAGAGAGAGAGAGATTTAACGGTATGGGATCGTGAGAGAGAAAGAAGATTTAACGGTATGGGATCGTGAGAGAGAGAGAGAGATTTAACGGTATGGGATCGTGAGAGAGAGAGAGATTTAACGGTATGGGATCGCGAGAGAGAGAGATTTAACGGTATGGGATCACGAGATAGAGAGAGAGAGATTTAACGGTATGGGATCGTGAGAGAGAGAGAGATGTAACGGTATGGGATCAGGGAGAGAGAGATGTAACAGGCCATTAAATTCCACCGGATCACGTTCTACCTATCCTACAGCGCCCTAACAAGCGATACTACGGGCAGTAACGGCAGGTTTTTTTTTCAAAATCAGTTCAGATGAGTGACAGTATACTTTGTTGACGTGCAAATGAATGTAGTACAGGAAATTACACTAGATTGTCTCTATGCAAAGTATTATCTTGAAAGTGAAATAGTGACCGTTGAATCTAACAATATCATATTTCATACGGAAGCGTTAGCTACCAAGGTAGATAACTGCAATAATTCAGACAATTGAATTGTTCAAATCTATTTATCTCCCCTTATAGAACTGTTCATCTGTTTGTTTTATACAAGAGTAACTGTCGTTGCTGCTTGTAACACCTCTTTTTAGGACGGTGTAGGACAGGTAGGACGTGAGCCTGAGAAAGTTAACGTCCGCATTGCTTGTGCAGTCGCCGCAAAGCTGTTCAGGTTAGGACTTTTCATTTATGCCTACAACCGAAAAACCGTTGTCCTTACCGTGAATTGAACAGGACTCTCCAGCATGAGAGCCGCGCTCTAACCAGTCGGCCAGACGCTCCTCTTATACAAGATTAGCGAATGTAAACTATCTTCACACGGACATTCAAAGCTTAGAGTGCTAGTTTTAATTGTCAATGTCTGTCAGTGTGAGCTGTTTCAACAAATATTATCAATCAATCTTCTTCTACTATCATCACACTGCTACCGGGTTGTTGCCCAGTGTCGTGGTTTTCTGTTTTTGTCTTGCGCTGTTCTGGTGGCTTGGGTGATTGTTATGTTTGCTCTTTGACAGGATTCTGCTATGCCATCTAACCATCTTTTTCGTGGTCTCTCTCTCGCCTTCTTTCCTGACGTTTGTTCTGTTGTAGAAGACGGTATGGAAAACGTTTGGATGCATTCTTATTAAGTGACCAAACCACTTCATTGTTTGTTTCTCAATGTAATTCAAGCAATATTCTGTGCCAACTTTCTTTCTTAAGCTGATGTTGGTGACTCTTGTCTTTTCTGTTCCTGTTGGTAACTTTTCGCAGGCAGCGCATTTCACATGTAGTTATTTTTGTGACTGCGCTTTGCTCATTGTCCTTGTTTGACTCTGGTAACACAAAGTAGGTATGAAAAGGCTGTTGATCATCTGTTATTTAGCTGTCAGTTACATTTTTTGGTGCCTTAACAATGGGGTTAGCTGGTAGGTTACAACATTTGCTTTTTGTATTCTAGTCTCTATCTTATTTCAATCAATAGCAGTGTGAAACTAAACATGTCAGAGACATGCACCTTTCAATCACCCTCATCCATTGGGGAGAGGGGGGGGTGTGATCCCTGTCGCGTAGATGTTAGATGACCTTCTCTCGTCCTAAAGGTAATCGGTTTGCTCTCTAGTGGAGATATTATGATATTTTCAAGAGATCCATGATCTCAGTGTAAGCGAGATCGAGTTTTGAATCATATCGGAGACGGACGATAAAATGTAGTTCCCGTGTTCAAGTTGAATAAATAAATATCTCTTGACAGTTCAAAATCGAGAAGATCATACTGGAAAGCCGATGCCCGGGCAAAAATTCATTAGAGAGATATACAAATAATAAAAAGTCCTACAAAATATTTCACAATCGACTAAATTACATAGGAAACATTGGCCGGGGCTACGGAGTCCTCCACTACCGCTGAGATTTTCTGTGTAAGAAGGAGATCGTAGTACACATGGTTACTCACCGAAGTGCAATGAGGATGAACAATCAATCAGCCAAACAATCATCCTTTCAATATGATGTTGAATTAATTCGAAACAAGAGGGCGTATCTGTCTGGCAAACGTTCACGATTTATGTTAACTTGTTCAACATATATGTCCGGTACACAAGGTAGACCTGTAAGTTGGCAGGACATCTGGTCTATGAGAGAGAGAAATTCCGAAGGACTGCTGGGGTGGCAAAGTTCTGCTCAGGACAAGCTATTTGATGATGACATATGGTAGATACTTGTTATGGAAGTTCCTGACTAGCAGCTGTATCGTTCTACGGACGGAAATCAATATTACATGAGGCTTTAATAATAATTAATAAACTTCTTTCGTACCGTTATACGTTACATAGGGACTGCACGCATTTTCTCCATACCGCTCTGTCCTGGGTAACTCAATCTCATCCATGAAACTGAGACCGATATTTCTTGCCTCGCCTCTCTCTGTAATGTTTGTTTCAGGTATCCTTAGGTCATCCTATCTTTCATTGACCAATCTGCATGCCCCTTCAATATCTGTTTTGATATTCTATGATCCTTTCTTTCCAAGGTGTGTCCAATATATCTCCATCTTCTCCTACTTATAACAGTTGTTACTAGTCGTTGACCAGGCATTTCTTCTCAGAGTTTGCCAAACATATCTCCATCTTCTCCTACTTATAACAGTTGTTACTAGTGGTTGACTAGACATTTCTCTGATTTTATCACTTCTCCTGAATTCGGAAGATAAAGTGTGATATATGAAGATAAGATGAGTGATAGACGAAGATCTCTAGGATAAAGACTGGTGTGAGACAGGGCTGCCTTGATCTCTAGGAGAAAGACAGGTGTGAGACAGGGCTGCCTTGATCTCTAGGATTAAGACAGGTGTGAGACAGGGATGCCTTGATCTCTAGGATAAAGACAGGTGTGAGACAGGGCTGCCTTGATCTCTAGGATAAAGACAGGTGTGAGACAGGGCTGCCTTGATCTCTAGGATAAAGACAGGTGTGAGACAGGGCTGCCTTGATCTCTAGGATAAAGACAGGTGTGAGACAGGGCTGCCTTGATCTCTAGGATAAAGACAGGTGTGAGACAGGGCTGCCTTGATCTCTAAGATAAATACTGGTGTGAGACAGGGCTGCCTTGATATCTAGGATAAAGACATTTGTGAGACAGGGCTGCCTTGATCTCTAGGATAAAGACAGGTGTGAGACAGGGCTGCCTTGATCTCTAAGATAAATACTGGTGTGAGACAGGGCTGCCTTCTATCACCCTTCCTTTTCCTGCTGGCTGTTGACTGGATAATGAGATCAACAACGGCCAGGGGGAGAAATGGAATACAGTGGATTATGATGAGTCAATTGGGGGATTTAGATTTTGCGAACGATCTGATACTCCTCTTCCACAGCTGTCAACAGATGCAAGAGAGGACAGCAAGGCTGGAGACGGTCTCATGGGGCTGGGCCTGACTGTTCATAGGTAAAGATCATGAGATTAAATGCTGATTCCAGAGACCCGATCGTACTGAGAGAATCAACATTAAAGGAGGTGGACACATTTGCATTACTGGGAAGTGTTGTCAGCATTCGGGGTAGTTCGGATGAAGATGTTGGGGTTGGAGTGAAAAAGGCGGGAATTGCTATTCTGGGGAGCATGTGGAGTTCGGGAATGTTGTTGTTGTTGTTTGCGTTCGATCTCCGCGGCCAACTTTATCATTCTTATTGTGATATATAATTGATTTTGGACAAGAACGTTTTTTAATGATGTGCAAATTATGCGCCTATGGCGACTAGGCCACCACATCCGATTTCGCCAGCATTTTATTTACTAGGGTAGCTTGCCCTAGGGTCTGCTCTATTACGATCATCTTTCGCCGCATATTTGGGCTTTATGATCTACGCCAAAGAGCGGTGCAGCCTTTCTGACTATGTTGCGGATTAGGAACATTTCTCAGTCTTTTTGGGGCACATAAGTTTGCCCTGGGACGACATCTTACTTGTGCAACACACCGTGAAAAGTGTCGACCTTCGCCATTGTTCGCAGTTGGGCAGCCTGTCAAATCTTTACAATGTCGGTCTTACTTTTTTTTACCACGTTGGATTTATTTCGAAATAGGAACATTCTCATTCTTTTCGAGGCGCGTGTCGGCACTTGGCAATTTGCAGTTTCTACTCTGCATTTTCCTGGCCCTGGAAATTCTGGACTGAGGCTGTGGACAAATAATGTAGAGGGTTGTTTCATTAGGCGCTATCAGCGCAACATAGATTTTGCGCTTACAAGCATCACCCTTCAGTTCCTCCGTGGATGTTAGTTGTATAATAACAGTACGGTTCCCTGTTGTTTCAGGGATGGCAGTTTCGTTAGACGCTAGAACGCAGCTTTAGGATTTGCGCTTGGCCAACTTTACCCAATATATATATCTACGCTTAACCTCGTGTACAGAGTTAACTGCACTCTTCCCTTGTGTCGACACTTCACATAGCAACTCCAACTATCCTTGCCTAGAGCTCGCAAAGGCGTTGCCCCCATTACTTCGAGGGGACGTAAACATTTTCTTCCTGACGACTCGTACTTTGTCAATTGTATACGATTCGTTTTTTTAGCAACTGAATTCGGGCCCCACCTCAGGGCTCAGAATTTCTACCCATGTGGGTCCACGTCTCTTCTTTGGATGCACCCCTCATCCATTTGTGCAGCCATTTACTCCGTGGGAGTTGGCATTCGTTCACAGACGATCGTACGCTACTATTCCTTACGTTTCAACAACCATTTGGGTGACTTTCATCGGACTTCGGCCAGGAGATGTGTGCATTTGGTTCAGGGATTATGGACCTGCATTACTTTTCCGTGCTTGCACTACTACCACTAGCTGTAGCTCTCCTCGATCCCTACCCTGTTGACCAGACAGGAACCGTTGTCTGCTTTCAGGGTCACCACGTAGAGGTGGGGTAGAATCTTGATTAGTGCCAGCTCAATAATAATTCTGCTGCGTCGTTGTCCCTATGTGCCTTTGACCCCGAGTTCGGGAATGATCGGGAAATAGCTAAGATAGTGATATTTGGCTCAATGTCAGGGATGTCCTTCTGTATGAAGCGGGGACAGGACATGGTGAAAAACTAAGAGGAACACCAAAAGGTTGCAGACATTCATCAATAGATGCCTGCGCAGAATACTCCATCTGCGATGGTATGACATGAATACAAACAGGGAGCTCTGGGATGGGGCAGGACGGCGACGGGTGGAACAGGAGATGGGGAGCAGTGGGCGGCAATGGATAGGACACACACGGAGGAAACTCCCTAACACCATCACAAGACAGGCTCTCTGATGGGGCCCCCAGGACAATAGAAATAGGGGAAGACCCAGGAACACCTGGCGACAGGGGTTGGAGACGGAATGCAAGAAAATGGGGAGAGAGTGGAGAGATCTGGAAAAGATGGCCTTGGATAGGCTTGGAGGGCCTTGGTTGCGGACCTATGCTTTCCCTAGGGGCGAAGGACGAAGATATGAAGATAAATTGTGATATATGAAGATACAATGTGATATATGAAGATAAATTGTGATATATACGAAGATACAGTGTACTATATACAGATAATGTGTGCTATATAACGATAGTGTGTACTATATGACGACCTTTCTTTTTTTGTCAGCACACTGTTACCGAGATGTTAACCCACTGTCGTGGTTTTATGTATTTGTCTTGCGCTTCTCTGGTGACTTGTGTGATGGTTTTCTTAGTCCCCTGGCAGAATTCAACTATGTTATCTATCCACCTTTTCCTCGGTCTTCCTCTCGCCTTCCTTCCTGATATTCTGTTGTGGAAAGCTTCATATGCAGTTTGGTCTGTTCGCATTCTTACTAAGTGGCCAAACCACTTCATTCTCTATATATGACGATAGTGTGTACAATATAACGATAGTATGTACTATATAACGATAGTGTGTACTATATAACGATAGTGTGTACAATATAACGATAGTGTACAATATAACGATAGTGTGTACAATATAACGATAGTGTGTACTATATAACGATAGTGTGTACAATATAACGATAGGGTGTACTATATGACGATAGTGTGTACAATATAACGATAGTGTACAATATAACGATAGTGTGTACTATATAACGATAGTATGTACTATATAACGATAGTGTGTACTATATAACGATAGTGTGTACAATATAACGATAGTGTACAATATAACGATAGTGTGTACAATATAACGATAGTGTGTACTATATAACGATAGTGTGTACAATATAACGATAGGGTGTACTATATGACGATAGTGTGTACAATATAACGATAGTGTACAATATAACGATAGTGTGTACTATATAACGATAGTGTGTACTATATAACGATAGTGTGTACAATATAACGATAGTGTGTACAATATAACGATAGTGTGTACAATATAACGATAGTGTGTACAATATAACGATAGTGTGTACAATATAACGATAGTGTGTACTATATAACGATAGTGTGTACAATATAACGATAGTGTGTACAATATAACGATAGTGTGTACAATATAACGATAGTGTGTACAATATAACGATAGTGTGTAATATACGTTGTACAATATAACGATAGTGTGTACTATATAACGATAGTGTGTACAATATAACGATAGTGTGTACAATATAACGATAGTGTGTACTATATGACGATAGTGTGTACAATATAACGATAGTGTGTACTATATAACGATAGTGTGTACAATATAACGATAGTGTGTACAATATGACGATAGTGTGTACTATATAACGATAGTGTGTACTATATAACGATAGTGTGTACAATATAACGATAGTGTGTACTATATGACGATAGTGTGTACAATATAACGATAGGGTGTACTATATGACGATAGTGTGTACAATATAACGATAGTGTGTACAATATAACGATAGTGTGTACAATAAAACGATAGTGTGTACAATATAACGATAGTGTGTACTATATAAAGAAACAATGTAATATATGAAGATAAAGTGTGATATATAAAAGGGAAGTGTTATGTTCGAATGTATGTGTGTAGCTATAAAACCAAAGTAAATGTTATAGTTTATACACGTGTACACTTATCCGAATTATTATTATTTATTTTTTTTGGTGTGGTTTCTTGTAGTATTTCCTTTATTCTGATCCTGAGGTTATGAAGTCTTAATGTCACTAAATGAACATATATATATATTATTCTATGTTATGGTATGTTGTGTGTTCGACGTCATGGAACATTGATAATTCCTACGCCTACTCTGTTCCCCACTGCAACAAACATCCAAAAGTCCATTTTCTCACCGTGCCCATGAGAAGTTGATTAGTATATCTCCTATCTCTACCACGAAGGTTGGCACTCGTTCCAGTGTCTGAGACTCGCCCATATCACATAAATGAAAGCGTACCGCATTAATCATAGTTATATATATATATATATATATACATACATAGTGGCGGCTCGTCATTAAGGGAAAGTGGGGCCGGACCCACCAAAAATAATGTGTAACGTGTATTTATTAGTTAATAAATTAAAATATAACCTAACCCAAAACCATGATTTCTCCCGAAAATTTGAGACTGGCCCCACCAACAAAAAGGATCACGAGCCGCCACTGTACTTTCATAAAAAATAACAGGTTAGTGTATTTCTTTCACTTTCCACAATCAGTCATTCGTCTATCATCTCACATACTATGATTCTTTAAGTCTCACTTGCACCAGTATCAATAACTCATCTCTGTACATAAATCTTTCTCAGGTTTATTGTATCATAATCCTCAATAGCATGATCTCCTTACAGGGTATAATATAGCTCACGGGTCTCTCACACTATCAGTCACATTCTGATCTTATACTTTCATAATACATAAATTATTCTCCTTGTTACTACTACTGTACTGATTCCTAATGCCACCTACAGTCATCATAGATATCAGTACCTTCGGTCATGGCTATTCTCCTCAAGCTATTCTAAAACTGTATAGACTCTTTAATTTACATATTTAGTTCATATATCTATTAAAGGCAATATAGTGATAGCATGATGTCATAATTGCAATCTCTAGATGCCTACCTCAAATGCTATTCCGTCCACTACTTGATAACCGTTTGATTAACGTCTTTCTGGTTGCACTATCTTCTATAACGTCCGTCCAGTACCACTGCTTTCTTGTGACTGACTTTAGCGTTCCTTCTTGACCCGTCGCGGTCCCTTCGTGGCGTCATCTCCCTACGTCATACTAACCTCTACATCTACGTTCGTTTCAGTGCTTGTCTTCTTTACTACGTAACATTTTGGTGTGCAAATGTCTTCTTCTGTTTACAGTTCCATTATCATTATGTTGGACTGACGTCGGTTGTCTGTCGCCTCTACTATACATATACAAAATTGTTCTAATGTACAAATCAAATAGCTACACGTAGTATTATAGCAGATACGTTAAGATAGACTTCAGATAGATGTTTGATACTCAGCTTTAAATTTGTCTTCAATCTGTGACGAAGGTTGTCAAATATTTTAACAGATTGATAAAATAACATGTCCCTTGCAGAACTTCGCTTTCATAACAGCCTGGCTGAAATACTCATTGTGTCTAGCAAGTTCTCCTGCCTATTCTAACGTTATGTTCAAGGTTTCGATGATGTCCTGCTGTCACTTTCGTCTTGATCTTCCTCTGTCTCTACCCGAGAAACCGTGCCTTCCGTTACTACTATTCTCTCCAAAGCACGGTATCGTTTAATGTAACCGACATACTTCATTTTCCGGTGCATGATGCCAATTACGAATCAATGCTCCATGATATGTAAGTCTTGTACAGGGTGTTCAAGATAATAGCAGCCTATGAATAGAGTCAATCTGGCATATATGTATGAAAATGAGAAGGTTCAGTTATGACGTAGTTTATGTCAAGGTTATGTGACGGTATGTAATTGTAATGCGGGAAGGGGCGATGAATAAATGTGACGTAAAACGAGCTAGTCAGAACCGGTTTAAATAGTACATAAACATAACGCGATAGATTATCTGGCAACTTTCGATTTGTCAATGGGGCTGCTTTAATCTTGAACACCCTGTAGTAATATCCTTGCTTTTACTTGTCTCTGTCTATGGCTTTCTTATAATTTGTCGGTAGCATCTTATTTCGAACGCTTCAATATTACTTTAAATAATCAATTAGGGATCTTTGTGGCGAAATGGTTAAAACTTTTGTCTTGCTTTCTGAAGTTTATGTCTGCAGTTTCGAATTCGAACAGCCTCTTCCAGTTCATATGTGCATTTTTTACACAGAGATACTTAGCGTTGTTGCTGAAGTTACGGAGTTCCTGCTTTATGCAAAACTCTCGGTGGCTTACCATTTCTGCTGAGAGAGAGCGAGTCAATGGGAAAACTCGGTGCAATGTTGTGAATTTTTAGACTTAACTCATTCCTTACTAACTGCCGCAGTGTGCGTAAAGATTGTCTATTAAAATAACCCAACTGCCACACACTGCACCACAAATAGTTTCATATAAAATTATTGCTAAATTTACGTCAATGTATTCTGTCCCAATTTTTTAGTTTTTATTCGGTGGTCTTGCGCCAGCAATTCCCAACACGTGGTGTCTATATCCTAGCATTTCAGAAACGATTTCATAAGTATTTCAGAGACTGTGTCATACATTAGAATGAGCAAAGTTCAAAGCTATGTTTTAACAAGTGAAGGGCTTAGTGGAAGAAAACCAACTCTTCCAACACAATGATTTCTGTTTTCACAATGCGATAGCAGCAACCATGTAGTATGTACCTTCAACAGTTTTTTGTTGTGAAGATTTGTATTTCTATTATTGAAGATAAGATGAAGATTTATTTAATACACTCAACAAAAAAAACAACTTTGAATGCTGTTTTCTCAGAACTATAAAAATGTGGGGATATCCCATTTTTCCACTAAGTCCTTCAATTTAATTGATTTATTCTATAAATGTGAGCGTCTGTAGCTCAAGCGATAGTGAACTCGATCACGAACCCAAGCGTACCTGGTTCAAACCCCACGGTGGGCAAATTTGAAAGCAAATTCGTTTCCGTGGGATTTTTACACCAGGTAAAAATAGACCTCACCGTTCATAAAGCAATGGCAAACTACTGAACGTATAAGTGGTGCTTAGAAAATCAACGACTCGTTTACTGTGGTTGATGGCTACGTCCTTTAGGATACGCCACGATTTTCATTTCATTCTACAAATACGCAAACTGCATCAAATGGATCTTGGGAATAATTTTAGTTCTAAATAAAAATGTTAGCACTTGAGGTAGCTTGTCGAAAAACTGGTACTGTCTGAATGATTTATCAAGTGGGGCTTCGTATTCTTAGAGTTAAGAACTCACAACGGCAGCATGTTCCATGAAATTGACTATGCTCATTGATGAGGTCCCGATCTTGATTTAAGAATAATTTGGCATAAAATGTGACATGAGTCACACTCAAGGATATATGAGATATGTATTTAATTAGCGAGCTATCGGCACTATCAGCATTCATGTCTCTCGTCTTGTGGTGAGATGGTAGAACCAATAGATATACTCGAAACGTTGTGTAATCTGTTCTGCTAACTAACTATCTCTTTCTTTTTCTTCTTCTTCTTCAGTGATCTATCGGCAGTCGTGCCCTTCGGCAAATACTATGTAGGCATCAATACGGTACGCTCTCATTTATGTGATATGGGCGAGTCTCAGACACTGGAATTAGTGCAAGAATTATCTGTTAAGTTTGGACATGCCAGACAGTGTCGTCTTCGTGGTAGAGAGCGAAGGTATGCTAATCAATTTCTCATGGGAACGATGTGCAAATGGACTTCGCGATGCCTGCTGCAGCGGATGACAGAGCACGAATTGGAATACCAAAATGTGGATTGACGTCGATTACATAACATAACATAACTATGTAGATATGGCACTAAAGCAGTGGTACTCTTGCCCTTCGTCAGATACCATCTAGACATGACATTAGCAGGGGTACTCTTGTCCATAGGCAATACCATCTAGACATGGCATTGAAGCAGTGGTACTATTGCCCTTCAGCAATACCATCTAGACATGGCATTGTAGCGGTGGTACTCTTGCCCTTCGGCAGATACCACATAGATATGTCATTATAGAACTTGTGTTTGGACATTGTCTACCCATGCTGGACAGAAACCAGTATTGAACCCACTTGTCAACAAGTGAACTCTCAGTGCTGTTCATTGATACAAGAGCCAAGATAAGGTTAACTATGCCATTCAATGATACAAGAGCCAAGATAAGGTTAACTGTGCCATTCATTGATACAAGAGCCAAGATAAGGTTAACTGTGCCATTCAATGATACAAGAGCCAAGATAAGGTTAACTATGCCATTCAATGATACAAGAGCCAAGATAAGGTTAACTATGCCATTCAATGATACAAGAGCCAAGATGTTAACTGTGCCATTCAATGATACAAGAGCCAAGATAAGGTTAACTGTGCCATTCAATGATACAAGAGCCAAGATAAGGTTAACTGTGCCATTCAATGATACAAGAGCCAAGATAAGGTTAACTATGCCATTCAATGATACAAGAGCCAAGACAAGGTTAACTGTGCCATTCAATGATACAAGAACCAAGATAAGGTTAACTGTGCCATTCAATGATACAAGAGCCAAGATAAGGTTAACTGTGCCGTTCAATGATACAAGAACCAAGGTGAGGTTCACTATGCTGCTCAGTGATACAGGAGCCAAGATAAGGTTCACTGCGCTCACTCCCAAACATCATATTACCTGCTGGTCATGCTGAGTTCTAATATACCCTATTCCTTGCGTCCAAATGTTGCAGACAAGAATAGCAACACATCTGAGTGAATGTACCTTTACGATTGGTGTCAATCCTTCTTACGATGCACATATTGGTTTTTTATTCTGAGCTTTAATCACTATCATTCTGGTTCTCTACACTAAGTTCTACTCGGTGACGTTCTGGTTACTTCCCATACCACAGTAAGTGTGTACATATTGTACAATATGACACAAATGTGTACTCACTAACTGATTGATATGACCAGCATCATTGCACTTCGGTGAGTAACCATGTGTGCTAGAATCTCTTTCTTATACAGAAGATCTCAACGGCAGTGCACGAACTCCTTAGCACCGACGATGTAATTTAGAAGATGGTGTCAATATTTTCTAAGAATATCTTATTTTTTAACCTTTCTAATAAATTGTGTCCGGGCAGCAACTTTCTAATAAATTGTGTCCGGGCAGCAACTATCTAATAAATTGTGTCCGGGCAGCAACTTTCTAATGAATTGTGTCCGGGCAGCAACTTTCTAATGAATTGTGTCCGGGCAGCGACTTTGTAATGAATTGTGTCCGGGAAGCAACTTTCTAATGAATTGTGTCCGGGAAGCGAAATTCTAATGAATTGTGTCCGGGAAGGAACTTTCTAATAAATTGTGTCCGGGAAGCAACTTTCTAATGAATTGTGTCCGGGAAGCAACTTTCTAATGAATTGTGTCCGGGAAGCAACTTTCTAATAAATTGTGTCCGGGAAGCAACTTTCTAATGAATTGTGTCCGGGAAGCAACTTTCTAATAAATTGTGTCCGGGAAGCAACTTTCTAATGAATTGTGTCCGGGAAGCAACTTTCTAATGAATTGTGTCCGGGAAGCAACTTTCTAATAAATTGTGTCCGGGAAGCAACTTTCTAATAAATTGTGTCCGGGAAGCAACTTTCTACCATGCCCTTCTTGATTTTGAACTGCTAAGGGTTCTTTTACACGCTCAATTTGAACACAGGACCTACGTGTTACCATCTGTCTTGGATAGTACTAGGTACTCGATCTCACATACACTGAGATCAGGTATATCTTGAAAAACAAATATCCAGATGGCTACAGGAGGAAGTGAACCGAGCACCTTATGAACGATAGGCTAGCACCTAACTTCTCCGCCACGCAGACCCCCTCTGTGTTTTAAAACCCCCCAAAAAGCACACTTTATCACTTCTAGTGAACTATACTTTAGAAAATGATGTCAGATTTGTTGGTCACATGAAGGCCAATGTATATATATGTATATATATATGTGTGTGTGCGTGGTTGTGTGCGCGTAATCAAATTAAATTCGTGCAAAAGTATATATCCGCTGTAGTATCATCTATCCTCATAGAATGCACTAAGCAGACGCGGTCCAATGTGAACATGATTCTTTTTTCAAACAGTCACAATTTGTGATACTATCAGTTTAATCTTGAAATGTTTAATACGTGAAAGTGCAATAAAAAGATGTGCAATAAAGAGTCACTTTGTTATTATGTAAAACAAATGTTTTGTTATTATGTCACTGCTGCATATTTCGCAAAATAAATGGCTGATAATTGGTACATATGTCTCAATGACAAATGTATATGTGTCCAAGCATCGACATCGTTCTATTTTGTCTCTGTATCTCTCTGATGCCCCGATTGGAGCATAGGGCTTCAACTAACTCATACCAAGTCTTCCTATCTTTATCTATCTCCTGCAGCTTTTTCCAGCTCTTCTGTATATCATTAATCTCTGCCTTGACATCTCTTCTTCATGTATTTCTATTGTTCTCTCTCTTTTGTTTTCACTGTGGGTTCCAGGACAGAGTCCTTCGTGCTATATTCCCCTTGGATTTATATATATATATATATATATATCACATTAACGTCCGTCTTCAAATCTCTTCTCCACGTATTTCTGTTTTCCTCTCTTTTGCTTTCCCTGTGGGTTCCAGGAAAGATTCATTCGTGTTATATCCCACTCGGATTTATATATATATATATATCGTTAGTCCCTGCCTTCAAATCTCTTTTCGGTATTTTGATGTAATCCTCTCTTTCATTTTCCCTGTGGGTTCCAAGAAAGGGTCCTTCCTGTTATATTACCCTTGGATTTGCTCAAAGTTTGTCCTATCAGACACTAGAGTATTTTCTTCCCCTCTTAGTTCACTGTCAAATGGCTTGTTTTCTTCATCAATTTCTTATTTGTAACCCTATCATACCACATAGTTGTATGCAGTCATGACAGAATACTAAAAATCAACTGGCAGGACAAAATACCAGATACTGAAAGTCCTTACAAGAGCAAAGATCCCAAGCGTCAATACCCTGTTCCAGAAGGCCCAAGAGAGATGGGCATGTCCCGTTTTTCGGATTCCTGATACACGCATCCCAAAACAGTTGATGTATGGCGAGCTTGAAGGGTGCAGACGATCAGTTGGTGGACAGAAAAAAAGCGTTGAAGACACTCTTACATTGTCTCTAAAGGGTTTCAATATAGACATTGCGTGATGGGAATCCCTTGAGCAAGATCACCAAATGTAGCGCTGTAACAACACAAGAGGAGTTAGCACAGCTGAGAATAGTCGTGCTCTTGAGGCGTAGAGAAAGCGAGCTGCGTGAAAAGACAAGACCCACAACCCCCACATGTCTAACCTTGATCATGTATGCCCCACCTGTGGTAGGGGATTGTGTTCTAGGATTGAACTCTACAGTCACTTTCGCACACACCAAATAGGTGCAGTAGTACACATCTGAGGCTGTTGTCATCATCGGTTGTGATGGACGGTATTATGATTATGCAGTCATAATATCTCAGAACAAGATAACCAAGGTTTGATAGACATATTAGTGAGTAAATGCGAAAAGAAAGGATTAAGCATGAATATCAGACATAGGTAATGGTTATCTCCAAGAAACAGGAAACATTAGAATCTTCTTCTTCTCTTCCACCATTTACTTCTTTATAGAAGTGTTGGGGGTGAAACGTAGTGATCTTGTGTGTGCTTTTTTAAGGCACTTTGTTAACTGATATTCATGTTTGTAAGGCTGTTCTTGATGCCGTCGCTCCATCTTTGCGTGGTCTTCCTCTTGCCTTGTACTCATTATACTTTTTCTGTGTGGCTCTCTGTGGTAGACATTACAATGCAATATGAAAATAAATAACACAACACTGAAACAAGTCCATCAATTCAAGTCTCTAGGAACATTCCTAACATCAAATTGAAGGTGTAAAACAAAGATTAGCAGTAGAATAGCTCAAGTGAAAACAACTTTTATGAAAATGAAAAATACACTATGGGTGAATATACTACCAATGACACTGCGGAAACGAGTACTCCGTTGCTATATTGAGACAATACTTATGTATGGCAGTGTATCATGGACAATGAACAAACAGTCAATAAGATCATTGGAAGCCACAGAGATGTGGTTTTACAAAAGAGTGCCGCCTGTGTGGAGCCGGGGTCTGCAAGGGACGCAAAGAATAGTACCATTGCTACCTACAATGCATGTCGTAAGAGGCGACTGATGTAGGCCCTAGGGATGCTACCCTAGTAAATAAAAAGCATAGCAGAAATCGGATGTGCTGGTCTACTTGTAGGCGCATAACTGCACAACGTACAATTGCTCTTAGACTCAGATCACATAGAAATCACACAGAGTGGTTGACAAGTGATCAATATGGAACGTTCGAATAAAAAACAAAAGAATGCTGAACATTCCATGGACATCAACGTAAACAAATGATGGAATTTTAAAACAGATCTTTACACAAAGAAAACTTATCAAAACAATAAGAATCAGACAATCAAGGTTCTTCTGGCATATAATGCGGAGATCGGAGCACGTATGGTAATGTCTGGAGTGATATGATGATAGTCCTCATATAACCAATGGCTCCCTTTCAAGTTCAATTTGACAGGAGATAGTTGTTGGTGGAAGAAGACATGTAGGACAGAGATAATCCTGAATTAACAACATCATGACCTGGTTGGTGCAAGACTTCTTGATACTTGTTCACAAAATTGAAAATACGAAACTGTGATGGGTTTAAAAGGTTTTAAAGCCGAAGGATTGACTTCATTGCACCAGGATTTACCCCATCTGGCTCGGTCCCTCTCAGTAGAAATGGCACGGCACCTGCCGAGAGTATTGCACAAAGCACGAACTGCGTAGCTCCGGCAACAATTCTAGGGTCTCTGAAAAACTGCACTCGTGAACAGAGAGCGCGGTCGGATTCGAACCCATAATCTTCGACTACAAGACAAATGGCTTAACCACTCAGCCACAGAGATTGTGATGGGTTATTTGTGCTGATATCTCTCTCTACCATGACACCCCTACCACCATAGAAGATTATATATATATATATGACTTGATTTCTCTCTGTTTCATATGGAGCATAGGGTCCAACAGTTGTTCTCCACTTTTCCTGGTCTGTTTTTTATTGCTTCCAAGGATAGTAAAATGTTCTTCATGTCCTCAAGAAGACTTCAGGTCTGCTTAGGAGTCTCCTTTTCCGTTTTCCTTGCAGGTTTTATTCACCATTAAAGTGTTTGCTTAGTCACATTCCAAGGTGTAGAACAAGGTATGATTGACCCATTTTCCTCACTTAATATGGGTCACAATGGGTTTCTGTCCTACTTTTGTCCAGAGGTCTGTGTTTGCAACTTTGTCACACCATCTCTCAGTTTGAGAATATTATTGAAAGCATCTGTTGACAAAGATCTGAATATTATTTGAACTTATCTTAGTGAGCAGCATTGATTTACATAATATATTAATAGCTCTGTTCTAATCTGTCATCATCTAATCATCATCAGGTGTCCTGCCGGCTGGCGTAGGCGATCGTGGATCTAAACAAATCTCTGTCCCTGGTATTTGCTAACATCTCAGATGTTAATGCTTTTCCGTACCGTGCAGTTAGGCTGTCTAAAATTGCCTCTTGGTCTCGTCTATACTTTTATACATACTGTTATATAACAGATGGTTGTGTCCAGCCTAGGGTGAAATCAAAATGGGGTTTCTCAGCTAGATGGAAGAAATAACAGCTGCAGAATGGAGAAGAGACTACAAGACAACAATCTCCATTGGATGAAATCGGATGCACATGTCCTAAACGTGTAGAAGTCTATGCGTTTAGGTGCCTCCCAAACCAATGTGCAACGTATACACGTTCTTGGCAAAGATCAAACATATCACAAAGAGTGATTAAAATTGGTAGTAAAGAACGAACACAAAGTAGAAGAAGAATAATCTCCAATTTGAGAATGGGGTGGATGCAGTTACCCTGGCCCTGAAATGATTGTCTGAAAGTCTAGTGAATAAAGGTAGCTTTTGTGTTCGATTCTGTGCATACTTCAGAAGGTGCAAAGTGGATGGGTTCAGCTGGAAGGCACACAGAAGCTTCTTCTCTCAAGGAAATCATGTAGATCTAATGTCCAGGTCATGTGAAGTTCAGGAAAATGAGAGAGCTGACATGCTCTCATTGAAGGTTATGGTAGAGGCAAAGTTGGATTTAGACAAAGGAGTCATCTTAAGATCAATCAATGAGCATTTGATGAAGGATGATATTTGAATAGAGGAACCAGGAGAGTTGATCACAGTACAGGTAAACAAATTACCTGTGAATGTCACAGGTGTGCCAGGAGAAATGTTTTTCATAAATAATCTTCACAGATATGATTACTGGCTGCTACAATTAAAAAACTTCCAATACATTTAATCCAAAATAAAAATGATTCTATATTCAAACCAACAAAATCAAGGTGACAAACTAAGCAAATCCAACATGGAAATAGCAAAACCTTTCACTAAATATGAAATAAAAATGTGTAAAGCAAAGACTAAACGATGTTAGTTAAGAAACAATATCAACAATTGCAAAATGTGTGTTTCTATTCACTTTATTGATCAGAAGTCATCATCACATGATCTACAGGGTACAAGTATAGTTTAGCTGAGCAAAGTCTGATCTTATTATTAGCCCATTTAAGTACAGAAATATGTGCATTGAGACACTTCTGAGCATACTGGAGACCAGTAGGGGGATAGAAAATCTCTAGGAAATGTGCTATTTATAGTTTGCTAGATGGTTTGTTTAAAGCAGATTGACAAACAGAATATGAGACTTATAGGTCATGGCCACATGATTTTTGTTATGGTACACTGGCAAAAAAAGAGTAGTGTTTATATCTTATAATTAATTTTTCCTTCTTATGTAATACTGTATATACCTGTCTTTGCTCTATCACCTGTTTATTAGCCCAAAGTTTCCCTGATCAAAAGCAGTCAGAAAACAACATGTGTAAAAGAACTTACAATATTGTCGTTAATTTTATTATAAATAGCTTTATTTCAATATATATCAGATTTTATCTGTATTATTTTCAGATTGTATTACATATGTGTATAGGTTCATTGTATTTTCAATGTTGTTGCAATCTTCCAATTCAAATATTGTGACTCTTAGAGAGGTTATTTCCACTAGCACTGATCTAATATGTACTGAGAGTTTTACTGACTTCAAACTTCTGTCATCAATAAATAATTGGAGAGCTATGGTAACAGTTGGCAAATGTAAATAACAATTTCTAACTTTGATAGTCAAGTATAGGGGAGATGATCAGCTAAACACAAACTGGGCACATCAACAAGGAATAATTCATCTGTTTCACTAGTTTGTTGATGTCTCTTTAATATAGTTATGTTTAGTTTAGTTGTTGGATCATCATTATCACTGCACATTGAACCAATGAGTTCATAAGTGCTTCAATCTCCTCAGTATGTCTCTCAGCGTGTGACTAACAAGACTGTTTGGTTCTTTGTTGGTTGAATATATCATAGATTATATAATAAGTAAAAGAGTCAGACTTCTCTCCCTTATACAACCTAATGTTATTTCTAAGATAAACTGTTCAGCTTCAATGTGAGATGTCTTAGAGTTGTTATTTTACTAAGAAAATCAGAGGACCCCCTGACAATGTTTAGCATTCTGATGACGGTGTAATTAAGAAAACACTTCTAACATAATCAATACACAAGAAACCATTCTGTGTCAGAGAAATCTATCAACTACATAAAAGCAATGTACAACATGAAGATTCTTAACAGTTAAGCAGAGATGTCTGAATAAAACACAACAATGATTTCTGAACAGCCTTCAATGAGTGGGCTTGCACATGAAATTTACTTTCACCAATTAAAAAAATATGTGTTGACTAAAATGTACATTTCTCTAACATGTACTAAGAATATAATTGGCCAAAAAATACTTTAATGCTGCAAATAATAATACTGTGATGGCTGTATGTACTTATATCAACAATAATTCACTTTTACTTCATTAACTGATGTACAGAGTGATGAGAAAACTATATGTAATTTAACTAGATATGTACATAATAATGTAATCAAACTGAACAAACTAGAAAGGCATGTAATAATGTGTTTAACGGTCTAAATTTGACTTTAAAATAAAACATGTAAACATCTACACCATCTTTCACACAGATTCAGTCCAGCTGTTTGGGCTCTGAGTGTAGTTTCTCTCATCAGTTGTTGCCCTGGTTTCCATGGAAACCTTGACTGTCAGTGCTACACAATCCTCACTCTCTGTTCGAGCAGCTGTTTACCACAATATCATGCTGAACATCTTTCAGTGTTTTGAATGAGGTTACCTAGATGGAGAGATGAAAAGAAAATAATTGTTCAAGATGAGTTTGAAGACAAAGTCTCATTATATAAAACAGAAAAAAGGGAGGACAGATAGTAGCAGATAGGGTACTGATAAATTATGACTTACAAGTTACTCTTCATCTTTTCTAAAACATCTTTCTAGTTTGGGACAATGTATAGTCACTGTCATCTCTATCATAGTCAAATTGGTTGTGATATACTTGAAGTTATTATTTTACCTATCAATATTGATCACATCAGTCATCGTGATGGATGGACATACATGCCAGTGAAGTTGTGTGAACACATGGTGGTGATAATCACCTTAGGTTGATACTGCAGAGAGCAGCAGATATAAGAAGCAAAATTGATAGGTACATCTGTTCAGGTGACTTCATCATCTATAGTGATGGTTCACTGATTTGGAAATTACGATCTCAATGGGTTTATATGGCACATGCTGGTTCTCCAACTTCAGGCCTAGTCAGTATCATTCTGGTTTCTTTCCCCTACAGAAGGGCAATTCATATTATACAATAGGACACAAATGTCTATATATACAGGTTACTACTGTTAAGATTTGACCAAAAGACAACCCCCACTTTATAGTGACTATTTTGTTATACTGTAATATGGTACAAGATCTGATTGATTGATCATGGATGGGGCAGCCATGTCCATATCATCTCCAAGAACAAATCTTCATTACTACTTTATGCAAACTGAAACTTATTAATCATTTATCAGAGCCTGAGGGGATTGATTTGTCCTTAATGCAGAGGTGCACGATGTCAAAACTATTTCTAGGCATATACAGTATTGTGCACTAAGGATATGGGAAGGGGGTATGTGTGAGAGAGAGGAGTAGGGTATTCTGAAGTGAAAAATTCAATTTGTGTAGTAATCACACATAATTTGCATATACATTAATTTAAAAGCTTAGATAACACAAACCTTCTAGTATAAACTAAGTGCACTTTACTGTTGTGCACATTTATGAAAATCTTATAGAAATAACAGTAATACTAAAGAGTACAAGTTCTACAGAGTAGTTTAACTTACTGTATAAACTTCATTGCGACTAGAAGCAATACTGTTGATTTCTTCAAGTGATTGCAAGTTGATTCCAACAGCTATAACTGTGACATTTTTAGATTTCAGATCAGTTGCAGCTGGTACAGTATCCCAGTAGTTAACATTACTTTGTCCATCTGTCATCAGGATGGCCACGTTATCAGCTGTAGATCTGTCTCCAAATGCTTTCATTGGAATAGTAAAGATATTAAAATCTCAACAAACTGTTTAGCAACATGTTAAATATATTTCATCAACTGTCATTCAGAATGTAGATGTCATCTTGTTTTATACATGTTATTAGTCATATGTATGTATATATATGTATATACGCTGCGAGTTATGCAGTGCTACATAGTACCAATACTAACATACCATGAGAGTCATGGACAATAAACACCAATCGAAAAATCTCTGGACAATCCCATGGAAATGATTAATGTTGAGGTCTTGAATGAGGTCATGACACAGAGAAAGCTTATCATCAATATAAGACATATGCAGTCATCATTTTTTGGGCATGAGATGAGGAAGGGAGGTTTAGAACACATTGTGACAACTGGTAAAATTGAGGGTAGATGAAAAAGAGGAAGATAGAGAGAAAAAATTTTGGATAGCCTGACTTCATGACACGGTAGAGCATCAACATCTGAGATGATAGCAAACACCAGAGACAGAGATTTGTGGAGATACATGATCATCTATGGCAGCCGGCACTGCACCTGATGATGATGATATATGTACATTTCATCAAATAATAAGACATCTGGCTCAGATGATTGATAAACTGCTGATATTACATCAGAACTGGGATTAGGATTTTTGGGCACTGTGCAGAGAATACTGTACACGGTTTTTTCCCCTATAGATATGCAACAATGAACATTTATGATGTTCATTGTGTCCATACTTCTCTCACTTGCAGTGAATGCTCTTCAAGCTAGACGAGTCTTGCATGCTGAATGTTGTTTATCCATTCATTGTGAAGCTTGCCTACATCAATCTTCCTAAGCTTCTGCATTGAGTCTGTTACTATCACTGCATACAATGCTATTTGTTTTGTCAGTTACAAAATACAATATTGTCTCAGAGATAGTAGCTATCTTGATTGACAGGCCTGGAATGGTTGAATGGAATACACAGCTTTACTCATGTGTACTACCCAACCGTTCCCCTATGACATAATAAGCTCACCCGGATCCCACTGCCAGAACCCTGTGCAGTTCTTGAAGTTACCCGGATTTGTTCAGTTAGATTCCTTATCTTTGTACTTGTAGCTGTCTGAGGTCATTCTATGCAGTACTTATTAAAGGTGACTATCACCTTGAACTGTTCACACATCTTCAATGAAGTGTCAATCCATTCATTGCCATGACTGATGTGATCAAGTTGGTAGATCTGAGAGATGGCATCCTCCGTTTCTGCTATACAAGACAATCCTTTCATGAGTGTCCCTTCATTAGTGTTTCAGCAGATATGTAAGTAATCCTTCACCTGGGCAATCTTGTGTCTTATAGACATTGCTGACATAACTTGCTATGAAGTATCTCTTATGCACCTAAGAATACATCTCCCAGCCTCATTCTTACACCTATCCAGCCTCTTCAGCTGTACTCTGCTGATTGTCAGGAGGCAGATTCCATAGTCAATCATCAAGAACACCAGTACCTGATACAGTAAGAACAACAGACTTTGTTCAACATCAGCAACTGCGATCACCACATGCCCTTTTCTGCCTTGGTGATTATGTCATCAAAATGATTTTGGAAAGACAGGCTTCTATTGAAGTTAACGTAGATATATTTGAGATCTGCTGCCTTTTCAATATCCTGTCCCACATATGCTAACCATCAGTGTGTGTTGACAATTCGATTACTTAATGAGAACAATATCACAGATGCCCTAGCTGGATTGAAATTTTACACCATGCAGTTAATTAATAAAGTATCTACTTAATCAGTGTATCTCATCTCTGTCTCTGCTATGCTGGTAGGTCAATATGTCATCCTATAAATACATTGTGTGTCCCAGTAATACATTCTGTGCATGCATGATACTTGTCCTGTACAAATTAAATAGGACAGATGACATCGGAAAGTCTTGAGGACATCCATACATGATGTACTATACCATCGATGTCCATGAACCACAAAATACTACAGAAAGAGAGCAGCTCCCATCCAGTTTATCAGAGATTAAAGAATGTTCGTTTTCACAAACAGAGACATGAACAAGTCAAATATAATGCTGCCATATGCATCTTCAAGATCAATTACTGACACCACCGTTTTCATCCCTGTTTAGAAGCCCTCATGGGTATCATTAGTAAACACAACATTTGACAAGGTATCCTTACTGTGTCGAAATCCTTCAAGAGTTTCAGGGATGTAGGTCTTCATGCATCAATGTTCAATTATCTTTACAAGACGTTTTCTATGTTCTGCATGGCAACGACTTTATTTGATCCATTTGTGTCTGATCCTTACCAGATATTGGGAGAAGTTGTAGATAGCTATGGAGTCAATATGTAGGTTCTGAAACCATTCTGAATGTTATCAATGTACACCTTGATCATCTGTTCTAGATCCCTGTCATACAGAGTTTAATGTCGCTGCTACCGTAGCCAGTTAGGCCTAGGTGATATGTTTGTAAATAGGTACAGAACACACATTATATCCTCCACTGTTTTGCACGCAATCATATCATCACAATTAGATGCAGCTGCATCTCTATCTTGGATTCTCTACATCTAAAGCCATTTATCCTGGTCCTTTTTCATCTGTCTGAGCTAAGTATGTTTTCAGAAGAAGACTCCCCATTTTATTTTCTCAATGACGTCCCAGTACCCAGTAGTTGCTAATTAATCTGCAGAAGATAGGCCTAAATAAAGATTATGAGCCATGGGAAAACATTGATACTTTACTTCTAGGCCTGATATTCTATTTGTTGGAGGTAGATAGAATGCCAAAATATCTCTTCTATGGGGAATTGCAGATAGGTAGAAGATCTTGGGGAGGGGGTGTCTCCTCAACTTCAGAATATTGATCTGTTTAAGAGTTGTTGAAGCTGATTGCTAGGAAAGGAAAGCAGGCTTGGTATTGTAGAGCACAGAGGGGGAAGATCAAGAGTGGAATAGAGATAAATAAGAAATGTATTATAAGCTGAATGTCTGAAGTGGCACATCAGATTACACAGTGGCAACAATGTCCCTAATGGAATCATGACCAACAGCTATCAAAGACAATTCTTGTCACTGACTGGTCTCACTAATTACATGTGTCACTGTCATAGATTGCAGAGTCTACCATTATAAAGCACAACCAAGATACTACTGTCTAAACATATGGAAAGATGCCAAACATTCTACTTAGACATAAATGTCTGTTCCAAGTAGTGCATACTAGATGTCAATTAACAGTAATGTATATATTACCTGCTTGGAACAATTGAATAGCCTCTCTCAAACCACCAGCTGTGTTGGTAGAACCAGAAGTGTATGAAGTTGTGTTAATGACTTCTAAAATCTGTGGTACAGTGCTGTAACGATTCAAGCTAAACACTGTCTTGACTTCTGTACTGTATGTGATAAGACCGAAGCGGTGGTCCTGCCCATACACAGTTAGATCCTTTACAATGGATGAGACATACTTAAGCATCAGACCAAAGTTCTGTGGACCGACACTGGCTGAGGCATCAAGGATGAAGACTATGTCTTTGTTGGTCTTGCAATCTGTGATGGAAATAAGCAACATAATATACAATTATATGTTTTGTCAGGTGCAACTTACTTTTCATAATATACATATAATATCTTCTTCTTTGAACGCTCCATATCAACCACTTGTTTACCACTCTTTGTGATTTGTAAGTGATCTGAGTCTAAGAGCGAGTGTACATTGTGCCAGTTATTTGCCTACAAGTAGCCAGCACATTCGATTTCTGCAATGCTTTTTATTTACTAGGGTAGCTTTCCTAGGCCCCTACCTCAGTCGCCTCTTACGTCAGATTTTTATTGCATATTCTTTTAGAAAAACTATATTTATAGATTTGGGTTGTTAGCTTTAACCACCCCCTCTCCCTCATAACCTGATGGGATATGATCCAACAGAGGAGACAAATGTGTACAGATGGGTTACTGATAATATTTTATAAATATAGTAAAAGTCCATTTGATAGTAGCATATCTAGTGAGTTACATTGTAAGGTGATGTCAGATCAAATTGATCATAAGGGAGAATGTCAAAGTTGACTCATGCTCATATACTGCTTATTCAGATACAATATTAGGTCAATTATTACTATTATTCAGTATAACATTTCAAACTTGTCCTAGCAAACAATTTTAATGACTTCAATCTGCAGAGAGTACTAAATATGTCCACTGACCCAGCTCACAGTTCTGTCCCAAATAGCCTGGCACACACAGACAAGAGTAGGTGCCAATGCCTGCTACACAGTTACCATCATTTCTGCAAGGGTTGGAATCACAAACAGTGGGATCTGATGAGGAAAAGACAGTAAAAATATTAGTATACTATTTTTATTTATATCATCATCAGTTTAGACTTGTTAACAAAAAGTTTGAAAATAACATGTATAGTAAAGATTTATTAGCACAGAAAAGTTATTAGAATGCCTTGGACAAAGAAGCTGAAAAATATAGACATTCTACAAGACCTGATCATTGAGGAACATTGGCTTAAAAACAATATCATGTCTCAGATAATAAATATTTTGGTCACTGTTTTTGAGAAAGCAATAATGGAGAGTATGGTTTCTGTAAGATGAAGCAGGGGATGACAAAGAATATGGTGGAAACAGGCCATTAAGAAAACTTTGAACACACCCACGAAGGAGGTGGAAGAACTTGTTAGATACTAAGAATCTTTTGTCAGGCTGTGATGAAAGCAACATTCTGTGAAGGACATGTTACATGAAGAGAGGTGAGCTATAGTGACTAATGAGCAGGCTAGAATCCTTTTCTCATTTATGGAATGTATATCTGCATCTCCATAACATTCCAGTGAGCGTAAGGAATCCGCAGGAGGAATGAGTGTCAGATCAATGACATCATCTTTGCACCTAAGCCTGAAACCTATTCTTGATGACTATCAGCATGATGAATATACTAACATCCAAGAAAGAGAAAACAGCAAATGGGAATCATCAAGTGTTACATATACTCATCACTGTTGTATAGGGTAGAAATGTGGAACAATGAACAAACGGTTGACAAAATCTAAATGAAGCTTCTACAATAGAGAGCCGAATGTATATTATGGAAGTAATAAAACTAATAAAATAGTGCTACAATTATCAGTGAAAAGATTATTCAAAGAAATACAAATGATGATAAATACACATTTTTGATGATCACATGAAAGGATGTGACACACTGTTGAAGACCATATTGGAAGGGAAAGTTAAGGAGAAGAGAGCAGGAAGCAGACATGAGATAAAATTGGCATTGGAACATCAAAGGGTAGATAGGCAGCAGCAGTTTGTCAGAAGGCAAAATCCAGGACATAAAACATAAATTTTTGGAAATCCATTACAGTGAACTTTTAGTGTGAAGATGGCACATGCTCATGAATTATATTAAACTTGTATTTTTAGATACCTACCTCTGCAGGTCCTATCAATTAGTCCTTCAGAAATATCCCACAGACCATCCCAATTAGTAATCTGAAAAACATTGCTGTCAATGGGTTTGCTAGCAATTCCATTCAACTCCCATGGATCTGCAATACCTACACCAACAGCAAAGATATGGATACCTTGCCTGCGGGCATACTCTGCTTCTGGAAGTGTGGCCTCATGGTTGATGTTAGACAATCCATCAGTTATAATCACCACTGGGAAAATAAGTTTACATAAAGATCAATTACAATCTAGTGCACTCCTTCAATGACATATAATATAGGAAGATAACTCCTTCGCAAAGTTATCTATACATATATATATAAGATAAAGTTGGAATTTGTATGTATATATGTCTGTTGACTTTAATGGAAGATATCTGGACATCCTACGGACTTGAAATTTGGCAAGCAGGTAGTTTTCATAGATGGGAAGATGTAAAAATTATAAAACTGTACTATTGGTTCATTTTTATACTTAACTCCTTGTGGACTAAATGCCACACTAAGTGGCGTTTTTTATACATGGTGTTCAACTTAAAAGCAGCCCCAGTGATAAATAGAAATTTGCCAGGTACGCATTGCATCTCGTCTATTTACTATTTAAACCGGTTCTGACTAGCTTGTCCTACGTCACATTTGTTCATCGCCCCTTCCGCACTACAATTACACACCATCACACAACCTTGACCTATACTACGTCATAACTGAACCGTTTCATTTTCATACATATATGCCAGATTAGCTCCATTGACAGGCTGCTTTTATCTTGAACACCCTGTAGTAAAAACAATTTCCTGGTCCACTAATAGTTATATACTAACTTAACGAAATTGTCATGAAAAGTAAAACACCAAAAAAGTGTATGCATGTTATTTAGCATCTCTTTAGATTTGAATATTTCCTCATGAAGCGTTGCTAGTCAAATGTTACATGAATATTTGACCTATTCAATTTCCCCCCGAAGGCGTTAGTAATTTATTATGTCATTATTTATTAGTATTTTAACACATCTGGTCACTAATCGATAAGTTTACAATCATTTCAATTATTGTTGGTATTGAAGCTTTCCCACATGCCAATCTTCCTTATATTGACTGTTTTACGACTATTCAATACTCCCTTTCATCAAGGTAATATTTTGTTTAATCGATGTAACAATATAAAATATTGTTATTAATGGGAAAGCAGCCAATTTTAAAGTTATGTAGGGGATGGGGCATGTCTCTTTAATATGCTCAGTCTCACACTGTTTGGGACCTATAAATCCCAGTGTGAAGAACAGGTACATCTGCTAGTTGTAGCATATAATACGACTAAACCTTCTTGTTCCCAATAGAGCAAAGGGATGACACAACATCTGTTGTCCACCAGATTTTCAATAGCGTGTATCAAATCTATCACCATTTTCTGTCTTTCTCAACTGTGGGAGTTCTTCCAAAGTCAAACATATTGTAGTTTCAGATTAATTCTCTGAAGCAATAATTTATGTTTTAGGTTTGAGCTGGCAGTGCTAGCCCAAGCATCCAAAATCTGAGTCTGACTACTTTTCTGACTTTGTACAGACTAGGTACAGATTTCAAGTAAGGTGACATATTTCCAGACTCAATGATCATATTCTAGCATATCATATTCAGTCAAATGATGTGTGCAACATTACTTCTCTCATTAGAAATGTAAATGAGATTGAGTGTCATAACTAGAAAAAGTACTGCTGTCACCTGGAGTAGTTGGTTCAAACAGTTGCCTATTCTCCCATAGTCTAAAAATTCTCCCCGTAAAATTCTACTCTTAGAATGTTATATAAACTGAAATTATTTTTAAGCATTAAATATAAGTTTTTCCAACCAAAAACAGACTAAAATAATTCTAGAGCTTACAGTAGTCAGGCACATCTGGTCTATTTCCTTTGGCTTCTGAGAACAAACTGGATCGAACTAATTTAATTCCTGAGGCTGTGTTGGTGTTTCCATACTCATATGTGATTCCACTCACAGCAGCTTGGAGCTTTCTCTTGTTCTATAGAAGACAAGACAATAACATTACATTCAGAGTACTAATAAGTAGACATGATAAAATTAAAACATGATATCACTGAGATTGCTTATTGTTTACAGAAATGTGGCTCTAGCATTTGAGGCAGACCCATAGGTGTTCAGTCGCCACTCTCCCATACCCTGACAGATGTCAAAGGGTATGTATACTGATGGTTGTTCCTCAGGCACACAGTTCTACTTGTACAATGTAATCCCAAATTCCTTGAATCGCTGGATAGATACAGCATCAATTTCAGTTTAGTTTGTTTGGAATATCTTCATTGTACTCTGGACATGAGGTGTTCGATCTCTTTTGCCATAGCTCCAACAGTTCGATGTTTATTGATGTGCCTACTAATATGCCTGTTGTGCTTCTCTATTGTGGCCACCAGCATGTCTGCTCTCTCATTACCATCGAAACCCATGTACCCCAGAATGAAGATAAATGTATTTTACAAATTGTTGATGCTTCTAGTGATTCAGCCTAGTGTCTGCAACTGAACCAGCTGCCATCTTCTGAATCATACTCAATAAATCATTCAGAATGCGTACAATAGTGTAGTTTTGTGATTCAAGTCAGATTAGTACCTTAGTCACCCCAAGTACATCCATTGTAGTGCTACCTGTTGTCATACTAAATGCACCATTGGCTTCCTTGATCTTCCTGTCATATGAGTATGAGCTAGCAGAGAAGGCCCATATATATTTTTTGGGGGTGAATTACCAATCCACCCGTGTAAATCACAATGTCCCCATCATTACAGATGCCATTAAAGATGGCCTTGATGACTGCATTGACCGCCATCCATGGGATTACCCCTCTGTGCAACCTTTGTCTAATTTAATGATAGTCGAAAAGGTGATCCCAAATATTGAAGGCACCAGTATCCTGTCCTCTCCAGGTAAATATTTGTTATCCCACATACCAGCTGAACAGTGTCTGCAACATAGCCAATTAATGACTTTCTTAGCTTTGACCGATTTCCACTTCTGATGATGAGCATCTTGTGCACTTGATGATCATTTCTAGCACTTATTTTGAGATAAGCTTGTGCTCTAGATATCTTGATTCTATTCTCCATGGTCCAGAAATCAAGGAGAAACCTTATCATCACACAGGGTGTATTCCTAGTGCAAACCATGATCATATGCATAGCTTTATTCTGTATTCTCTCCAGTCATTCAATTTGTGTCTCACTAACAGTGAGGATGGCCACAGTCTATTCGATTGTTGAAAGGATCAGCGCATGGCAAAGGATGACAAGAAGCCATAGCTCGATATTAGAATTGTCATCCAACAAGAGACCACCAAGAAACAGAAGAATACCCCCTCTTATCCGTTCTAAACTCCCAGAAAATCAATGCTGTTGATCAATCATTGCCGCAAACACCAGGGAAAGAAGATCCACATGTCCCCATAGGTTGCATTTATAAATGACATCCATTCAAACAGAAACTTGACATTCTGGATTTTCCAAAACATCAACTGAGAGTCATATGCAACAACGTTCCTAGTAAATGAGTCCCATAGAGCTACTCAACAGATGAAGTTCAACAATAATGACCTCAAGCTCCATTCCCATACTGGAAGCCATTGTCCTATATGCTCTGCAATGACCCTTATATGCGTGCTAGCCAGGAATCTCTAGCCTGAATTCTCACCATGATGCACAGACCTATCACTATAAACATATAAATAGTAGCATGATTGCAAAGTTAACTTTGATATATCCATCCTCCAAGTCGATGACCACAGCAACAGTCTCCTACCTTGATTGGAAGCCCTCATAAACATCATAAGCAATGCAGCCAAAGGTTAAATTGAGAAAAAGGCGATAGATTGGATCAGGAAACAACTGCACAACATGATACAGAAACTTGACTGGAATCCATAAGAAAATAAAAGATAGGAAAAACAAAGAATACCTGGAAAACAATATTAGAAAAAAAGATCAAATAAATAGGAACCTATTGAGCAGAGCAGACAAACAAATTTCCCATAATATAATTTTGTGTGAGTATCGGTTGTAAAACTGTGTTCCACTAGGAACAAGAAGATTTAGTGGTAATAGTAGTATCATTGCTGAATAAACAAACAAATATAGGATGTGCATTATAGTCAATCTTTGATGTGATAAGTTAGCAGAAAATATATCACAACAAATCTATCAGTATACATACATGAACACCAACATTGTTATGCCATAAGACACCATGAGACAATAAGAACAAAAAGATATAAAAGAAAATGAACAGTAAACTTACATCATATGCATTGAGATAGATCTCTGCCCTGCTGCTTTGACTGAATGTTGCCACACCAACTCTTGTTGCTTCTGAACCAATGTTAAAACTATCAATCACATGTTGAACATACTCCTTAATACGTCTGAAGTTGTCAAATCCGACACTGCCACTGGAGTCAATGAGGAACACAATATCTGCTCTATCATCACAACCTGTAGATTAATCATAACAAGTGTGTCTACCTGCAGATTATATATATTTTTTAGTCACAGTTTTATTCTTGCTGACCATCATTCACAACCTACACTCACCTACAAGCAAATTAACCTTTTCACTCCGCAGTTTTTTTCCACCTCAGGACGCATTTATATTGCAATATATACTGAATCAGCCAGTATGCTAGCTGGTAAATTACAACAGAGATGATATGTCTGCGAAAAATAGTGTGAGTAACAAGGAGAGGTAGGATCGAAAAAGAGACTATTTGAAACTTGGTAGCAACAACACCAGTGCTAGAGCATATAAAGAAAGAACACAACAAATGGTTCCGCCAGGTAACACAATTACTGTCCAACAGTATACCACAACAAGCAGTATTATTTAAATACAGCGGTTTCAAGGCCAGCGGTTGTCCATTGAAATGATGGACCTCAGAAACAGAAGTGGCGGTAGGAAACACAATATACAAGGCGCACTAAAGGATAATTGCCCCCATACGCTGAATGCTGAAAGGCACAACAGGAATAGACAATAGATAGATACATGGATAGATAGATACATGGATAGATAGATGGATGGATGGGTAGACAGATGAATAGACTACAACAGTCAAGCAATCAGTGTCCGAGTTTCAGATGGTCTCTTTGCCAGAAGTTGTAGTAAAAAGTTGAAGAAATAAGCAAACATATAAAATGGTCGCACAATAAGTTACACAACAATAACTACAGAAAATACAATTTGCAACAAATAATTTGGTTAACACACAAATTTCACATGAATAATGACAAAATACAAGTCATATGCTCACTTCTGCTGCAGTCATTGCCAGCATAGCCTGGTGGACAGCGACACACAAAAGTCTTGTCACCATTTTCACAGGTGCCTCCATTACGGCAAGAATTTTCAACACACAGGTTCTTATCTGAAACAAAACACAAAATTGATGAAAGCAAAAGATCTTGTCTCAAAAAGATGTCTTCACAATATGCGTTGTATCAGATGAACAGATTTAATAACAAATACAGACTCGGTAACACATAGATGTTGAGTTCTGTCTTTTCCCACAGCTTGTTTTCTCTGTGCCTCAGCAGTTGAACAACTCTGAGCTGTGTGTGTTTCTCTTGTGGTTTTACAGTGCACATTTGTTGATTTCGTAAAGGAAGTTACTGGTATGTGGTTTCTATATTAAAACATTTTAGGTACTTTAAGAATGTCTTTACAGATGATTTTTCTAGACTGAAGTTTGGATGTGCCTGTCCTACATGCCCTTGGTGTCTATGAACCAGGGCATAATGTACTCACGTTCTTATCATAAATGACACAGATCACAAGCAGTGATTAACTTGATAGAAAAGAAAAAACACAAAAAGAAGAAGCATTTATTTTCTGTCCATCAACTAAAGGACTGCCGGCCGATATTCGTCTTACTGTCCACCGACTGATCATTTGCTCCCATCTAGCTGGCCATACATCAACTGTTTTGTAAGTTTACATTTATACAGTCAGCACAGCAGTGACAGATAGATCTCTCCGAACGTTTATGTTTCTTTCTAGAGCAATTATTCAATTATCTTGTCACAAAATGTGCTATTTTATCTGCACAGTAAAACACAGTAACTGCTGGAAACTAGCACAAAACAGTGAATAAGTCTGGCAACATAATCTGCAATGAAACTTTTTTTTTAAATGTCATTATAAATTAATTAAAAAATTAAATTATAATAGCTAAGTTATAATAATTGGATGTAACAACACTTACTGTCACAAACAAATCTGGCGAAATCCACAGAGATTCTTTCCAGGTCAACAGCAGTATTAGGTAGGAAGAGAGTTTGATCAGTAGGAGATGACACAGATTGTTCTAGATATTTGCGGTCACTAGTAGATAGATCTATACCTGTAAGTAGAAAATATTACACTGAATCAGCAAGTAGTATGTGTGCAATCAAATATGGATGTCTAGAATCACAAATGTTATCTGAGTGTGTTACAATATACACTTCAAACATCTTTTATATATATGACTTTCTTAACTCATTCATTCCGTAATTATGTGTAATTCTGGATGCATTTGTATTGCAATGTATACTTCTTCTTCTTCTTTGCATTCGTTCTTTACGACCAATCTTAATCACTCTTTGTGATACGCTTGATCTTTGCCAAGAACGTGTATACGTTGCACATTGGTTGGTAGGCCCCTAAATACATAGACTTCTACATATTTAGGACAAGTGCATCTGATTTCAGCCAAACCTCCTTAGTCACCTCTTACAACATGCGTGGCAGGTAACAGTGGTTCTATTCTTTACTCCCCAAATTTTGACCCCGGTAACCACTTGGCGGCAATGTATAATGAATTAGCCAGTATACTGGCTTTGCGTTACTTTACAAAGTACTGTGACCTAGTATATCGTCTCAGAAGGCTGAAGGGGTTAAATGACACATTTTATATTTTTGTTATCTCTGAGTTCATTTGTTTATAGTATATGCCTCCTTTATGGCTTCCGATGTTTGTTGTGTTGTGTCATCTAAAATCAATTGGGATCAGTAAGGAAAACTGTGACAGCTATCACATTAGAGTGATGAGCATACATGAGCTTGACGAATGTGCAAAGATTTTGATTGGGAGAACTGAACTGTCTCTATTCATTTGGCCACCTTTATATTGTAAATTGTTGTTGTATCTGACTCTCAGTCGATGCTTCACAAGATCCAGAAGGGCAGGTTTCGGTATGAGTGGATGTCGTCTATAGAAGTTTCTAACCTCCAGCAGCTTACTGGATATACTGTCCTGGGCATGCGGGTGTTACGGTAATGAGAGAGCGAACAGGCTTGCATCAACAGCATCGATTGTTGGGGAGTTGAAGATGGATAAGGGGATATTCTTCGGTCTCTTCGAGACTCTCTGTTGGATGAGGACACTAAAATCGATGTTGAATCGATCAAGTGATTTAAGCAGTTTGGAATTACCCTTTGTTCAAGTCGAACTGGATGCCTGAGAGGCAGAGTGAGAGGTGTGTTTAATCAGCGAGCCACAGGAACCATCAGTATGCATACTCTTCGATATCTGTTGGGGAGACTGAGCACCTATGGGTTTGCCCGAGTGCAATGACGTCAGTTTAGTAACCAATAACCAATAACCAATAACTATATTGTAAATTAAATTATGTTGAAATCCTTGTGCGGTAATGTTTGTTGGTTGTGTGTTCTAGTTAATAAACAACAATAAGTAGAATATAGCATTGTGTTAACTACAGAATGTGCTTTAGAATCAGCTCTAACCATCTCAAGTTTGTTATATTTTTCATACACCGTATAACAATCAGGTTTTAAAGATGTATCATTGAAGAGAAAATTGACTGCAACAAATATTTTTTTAAAAACATGTACTATCATTAACACATACCAACACCAATAACTTTTGTGCCCCTGGCCTTAAGTTCATTGATAGCTTCAACAGTAGATGGGCCTCCAACATTGCGAGAAACAATGACCACATAATTGGGTGCGTCACTTCTGTCCCCAGCAGTATTAAATACGCTCCTGTCGACCAGCCTGACGGCACTTTCCAGGTCAGGGTCACCACTCAGTCTCCTGTTCAGATATTAATCAGCTTATTATCAATATTTCATGTCATGTTCTTACAGAAATTATATGATGCAAACAAAGCATCTAAGGACCAAGGGGGCATAAAATCATCATTGCTAAGGTCCCTTCATCATGGATGTGCAATCAACCTACCATGCCTGGAATATAGATCGATCCACCTCTGAATCATATGGTTGCTAGACTCACCAATTTCCTATATGGGTGTTAATTATTAAACATTCTCTGTTTTCTCTCACTCTAAGACACTGTGTTCAGCGGTCATGGTGACGTTGACCCGCCAATGACATGTTTACCAGTTAAATATGCGCAGTGTGTGAATTAGGTGAATTAATTTCAACATTTAAATGACAAATATAGGTATGCTCTTTAGTTCTTATTTACATACGCTGTTTTCTTACACTTCATTCTCATATGCACAAATTGCTAATATCAATTATATTCTATATGAATCTCACCTGAGAGACCCAAGGACAGAGTTAACAGTGCGTTTGTTATCCCCTTCCAACAATTCCAGTCGCAGTCTTGGTGATGTTGCATACTCTACAACTGCAACTCTAAATCTATCACCTTTGAACGCCATCCTCTTAATCACATCTCTCAGAAACCGTTTTGTGGCTCGGAAATCTGGACCACTGTTAAAGCGAGAGCCATCCACGAGAAACACAACATCAGCCTTGGTGTTGCAAGCTGTTAAAAATAATGTTAAATATTGCTATATAATATTAAATATGAACAATGAAAGCATATGAATATGATTTACGGACAACAGTATAATCATCACACTCAACAGACAAGGAGAGACCATCATTTTCCGACTCAGGATATGACATAACAGACTGAACAAACACCTAAACATGCTACAATTATCCCAATCCCCTCTATGTCCCTGTGGCACCGTTGATCAAACCACAGAACATGTCCTTCAAGACTGTCCTATGTATGTTCTCCATAGAAAGGAATGCTGGCTCTAAAACTCAACACTACATTCAGTACTACATGGCACCAGAGATGAGCTTCAGACAACAGTTGACTTCATCATAAGAACGCGCCTAACGGTATAATCATCAAAATAGCGATCGCAAAGAAGATACTGACAGCAATCTTCATTTAAACAACTCAATTCTATTAAATATAATCGTCTGGGTTCTACTATTGTCAAGTTCCTTCCAATAATTTGCGACACAGAAGACCCAAATCTGTCTTTCAGTACAAGCCATGCCACTCTGATCATGAAAACCCATAAAGTATACTGCGGCAGACTGCCAGAAAGAAGACTGCTAGGACACCTTTCCTGCAACCACCTTGGTGGAATGAAAATGTTGAAAAAGCATGGCTGGCAAAAGAGGCTGCTACAAAGTCATGGCAGAGAGCCCGAAAGAAGCGACCTAGAAATATATGTCATGTGGCTGAAAAGTCTGCTATTCGCCACAAAGCCACTGGGGATTTCAAAGTATTGGCTAGTGAGTATTACCACAAGTAGCTTGACAATGGAGGTTCGGGCGGTTACGGAGGCGGTGAACTGGTTGGCATCTCACAATTACTCTCGTGTTTTCATACTCAGTGACTCCATGAGCATGATTCGTAAAGTCGAATCAGGTATGGTGAGACGCAACTGGGTGGAGGTACTGGTACAGACAATGATCAGAGAAATCACCTTCATTTTTGTCCCTGGGCACGCAGGAGTTAGGGGTAATGACGAGCTGATAGATTGGCTGGCTTGGCTACAATATCAGAGGGAGCTGCCATAGATCGAAGTGACATTCTTCACGCATTGAGAGAGTCTTTCCGAACAGAGGAGTTTCAGGGCTGTGAATCCCACTCGCTGACCCGATTAAAAGAGATGGGTGTCAATATTGGTGCAGCCCGAAAAGAACGACATACTAAATATGCAAAGAGATTGATTAATCAACATCGAACTGGCGTGTTGGGTCGCTGGACGCTGCTGGATTTGCTGAGGCGGAGATCGGAGCACCTATGGACATGTCCGGAGTGCTATGATGATAGTCCTCATATAACTGATAACTGGCTAGTGAGGCAAAGAGTGGGTTATGGGAGACTTTCATAACGCAAGTCTGTGGCGACAAGTCTCTATATCAATTCTGGCAGTTTCATCGCAAAATGAACAGGAGGAATACCAGCCAGTCTTTTCCTACTTTACGTGACTCGTCAGGATCCTCTTGACAACAGATGCAGAAAAGGGGCAGGGCTTCCATCATCGTTTCGTGGAACAGACAGAAAAAGGTGATAAAACTGACCGCCATAATATCATAAGTGCTCTTCGTGATATTACTAGCTCTGGGAACCTTACATTGACTTAATAACAAAGGAGGATGTTGTTAATGCACTCAAGGCAAGCCACAGCACCGGGCCTGATGGTGTCCAATATCATCACATCAAACAGCTGGACGAGACTGTTATTAATACAGTTGTGATGGATTTTAATATAAAAGTGTACAGAATGCTGTGGTACCCGGGGATTGGCTTCATAGTTATTTACGACCGCTCCACAAACATGGGAAGGATCCTAAACTGCTCAGCAGCTACCACATACTCACCTTGTAAAATGTATATGGCAAATTACTAGAGAAGATAGTGGCCAGAAAGGTAATGTGTCACTTAGAGAATGACCACATCCTCCCTGACACTTTGGGTAGCTACCGGCCAATGAAAGGGACATGGGACAACGCTGGCATATGATGTTTATGAAGGCTTCCAATCCAAGCAAGAGACTGTTGCTGTGGCCATCGACTTGGAGGATGCTTATAACAAGGTGAATTTTTCAATAATAGTGCGCTCTTTGATTAAATGTTAAGTTAATCCTTGGCTGGTGAACTGGATAGCTGCTTCTTTAATGGAGAGAATCGTTGCACTCCGTTTAGGTATGATTAGGTACGAAAGGGCAGGTTTCGGTATGAATGGATGTCGTCTATAGAAGTTTCTAACCTCCAGCAGCTTACGTGGATATACTGTCCTGGACATGCAGGTGTTTACGGTAATGAGAGAGCGGACAGGCTTGCATCAACAGATCGATTGTTGGGGAGTTGAAGATGGATAAGGGGGATATTCTTCGGTCTCTTCGTGACTCTCTGTTGGATGAGGACACTAAAATTGATGTTGAATCGATCAAGTGATTTAAGCAGTTTGGAATTACCCTTGTTCAAGTCGAACTGGATGCCTGAGAGGCAGAGTGAGAGGTGTGTTTAATCAGCGAGCCACAGGAACCATCAGTATGCATACTCTTCGATATCTGGTGGGGAGACTGAGCACCTATGGGTCTGCCCTGAGTGCAATGACGTCAGTTTAGTAACCAATAACCAAGTTCCTTCACAAATATTAAGCTGCTATTTCTCATTAACAAAGGTTTGCTGCAAGCATGAGAGCAGCGATAGTGTTGAGGTTAATGCATTCACTTTGTAGGCATTAAGTCGCAGGATCAAATACCACAACAGGAGTGATATTTTTTCAGATAGTAACATCTTTCAGGTTGACCCAGTGGCTACTAGAAAAGCTCTTGGAAATAAAGGTGGATAATGTGATGTTGACCATCAGTGGGATGTTGACCACACCAATCATTGTGAACAGTTGGTTAAAAAAACTACAGGCCTAACGATGTATTCCCCAATATGCCATATCATTAACAAACTTTTTTTGAGCATATGTCTGTGTATATTTCAATGGTCAGGCCTGTGTAATTAATCCTACTCAAGGCACGAGAGGAGACTTAACATCTTTCACCTTTGATGTCTCCGCAAGATTATGAACATCAGGTGGTCGACAAGATAACCAACTCTGAAGTACTGCAACGTGCAAACCTGCACGATGGTTGGGGCATGTCAGAAGAATGGAAACTTGCCACATACCAAAACAAATGTAGTTCTGTGAACTTTTGGAGGGGAAGAGGTACCAGTGCAGACCACTGCTCAGATATAAAGATGTCTGCAAGGCTTCAATGAAGAATTTTTCTATAGGTCCCCGCACATTGGAAAAACTAGCTGATGACAGAGTGCTTCACAAGATCCAGAAGAGAAGGTTTTGGTATGAGTGGATGTTGTCTATAGAAGTTTCTAACCTTCAGAGGCTTACGTGGATATACTGTCCTGGGCATGCAGGTGTTTAAGGTAATGAGAGAGCAGACAGGCTTGCATTAACAGCATCAATTGTTGGGGAGTTGAAGATGGATAAGGGGGAAGTTATTCAGTCTCTTCTCAACTGTCTGTTGGATGAGGACACTAAAATAGATGTTGAATCGATCAAGCGATTTAGGCAGTTTGGAGTTACCCGTTGTACAAGTCAAACTGGTTGCCTGAGATGCAGAGTGGGAGGTGTGTTTAATCAGCGGGCCACGGGAACTATCAGTATGCATACTCTACGATATCATTGGGGGAGACTGAGCGCCTATGGGTCTGCCCAGAGTGCAATGACGTCAGTTTAGTAACCAATAACCAATCACATTTATTTTATTTTTAGTCCCATATTTTCATTTTAAGGCCGTTAGGGATTTATTGTCTAATTGTATATGTTATGCCTGCCGTTTAGGAAGTCTGAAGTTCTTCACTTCTGTTGTATCCTTTGTGTGATAAAAGTCTTTTGGTCAAAAACATTACTGCATATTTTCATCTACTTTGTAAAACTACAGTCATCATCATCAAGGTGCGTATCCTTTATAGGACGTTGCTCTCTTTGCAGCACATCTGAAATTCACTCTGTCTCTAGCCAGTTCACCCACTTCGTCGATGGTCATGTTCATGGTTTCTTTAATATCTTGTAGCCATCTCCTTCTTGGTCTGCCTCTGCATCCTGGGACCCTGCCTTCTAGTATTGTTCTTTCCAGGCCATCGTGACGCTTTAGTTTCAGTTTAGTTTCAGTTTGGAATATCTTCATTGCACTCCGGACATGTCCATAGGTGCTCCGATCTCCTTCACAATATCACCATCAGCGTCCAGCGACTGACCGTACCAGTTCTATTTTGATTGATGAGCCTACTCATATACCTGTTGTACTGTTCTTTTCTTGCCACACCAATCTTCAAACCCAGTTCTCGCAATCTAGTAGTTGACGTGGATTGGTTTAGATGAAGGAATTCTCTGCGGCCACGCTCTATGAGGGCGTTCACGATATCAGCTCTGTCCATTGGCTGGCCGTCTGATATAGCGGCAGAGCCAGCCAGCCAGCCTGTCTGCTCTCTCATTGCCAACGACACCCATGTGCCCTGGAACAAAGACAAGTGTAATTCTGCAAATTGTTGACGCCTGCAGTGATTCAGTCCATTGCCTGCGCACCAAACCGGCCTCCACCTTTCGGATCATACTCAATGAGTCACTCAAAATGCACGCATGAGTGTAGTTTTGTGACTCTAGCCAGAGCAGTGCATTGGTCACCGCCAGTACCTCCATTGTCATACTGCTTGTTGTTATACTAAATGCACCACTGGCTTTCTTGACCATTCTGCCACATGAGCTTGCAGAGAAGGCCCATGCAGACTTTTCGTGACGAACTACCGATCCATCCGTGTAGATCACAACGTCGTCTGCATTACAATTTTCATCGATGACTTGGACTTCTGCATTCAACGCCATGGGATTTCCCTCTCTGCAACCTTTGTCAAATTTAATGATGGTTGAAAAAGTGTTCCAGTATATTGGAGGCATCGGTATCCATTCTTCTCCATAGTCAATATTATTGAGCCTGCATACCAGCTGAACAGTATCTGCGGCACGGCCAACCCATGACTTGCCCCGCTTTAACCGATGTCCACCACTGGAGCTGAGCTGTTCATGCAATGGGTGATCTTTTTGGCACTTATTTTGAGATAGGCACGTGCTCTGGCTATCTTGACTCTATACTCCATGGTCGGAAAATCCAGGAGAAACCTCATCGCCACACAGGGTGTATCCCTTGTGCAACCGAGGATGATACGCATAGCTTCATTCTGTATTCTCTCAAGTCTTTCAATTTGCGTTTTGCTGACAGTGAGGATGGCCATTGCATATTCAATGGTGGAGAGGACCAATGTCTGATACAGAATGACAAGTAGTCCTTGCTCGATGTTAACAGCCGCCATGACTCTCATTGCCACCAAACCTTTGCGTGCCTTGACAATGACATACTCAACATGTTCCCTGAAACACAGACTGCGGTCAAATGTCACACCCAAAAATTTCATCGATTTATCTATGGGCAAAACACTACTGCGAAGTTTCACACTAGGCATACATGCGTTAACAGTGTGATTATTGAGTGAGAACCATGTCACTGCTGCTTTGGTAGGGTTAGCTAGTGCACCAGAGACACCACACCAGTCTGTGATGCGGTCGAGTTCCTCTGTATCTCACCGGCAATTGCATCCCTGTCTTTCCCTCGTCTATATACTAGGATGTCATCAGCAAATGACAGAATTCTACCTCTGCCATCGAGTTGTTGTTCTGTGTTGTTGTTCGAGTTGATGCTGGATGTGACCAAAGTATGTAATTTTTCTGTATAGTATGTTGTTTATCAGCCAATTGTCTTTAACATTTAGTTCTTTCAGGCCATCAGTGTTCTTTCTTTTTTTCTGTCCATGGTATTCGTAGGATCTTTCTGTAGCATTTAGTTTCGAAGGACTGAATTTTAATTCTTAATAAAACTACAGTACATTGTTATTTTTGTGTTTTGCATTGCTACATAGCTTTACTGGTATCTTCTCTTATATCGATGGTTCTATAGTAGAAAGATATTGTCTACTACCATTAGATTGGTGATTAACAAACCCATAATATTCTAGACTCTCCTTGGATCTTACTATCAAATCATACATACAACCTTTTAGCTTCCAAATGGGAATAGACTGTATAGTTGAACTATGTGTATTATATTTTGTTTGAATGATAAATAGTAGAAAAATACCACAAACCTCACTATTTCTATAGAATTAAGAAAAAAATCCAACTAGTTGAGATTTTATAGTCATCACTTACCTTTGTCACACAGATCACCAGCAAAACCTTCTGAACAAACACAAGAAAATCCGAGTGGTTCATTAATACATTCTGCTCCGTTCGCACAAGGGTTGTTGGGTTGACAGTGGTTGTTGGCTGAAACATTTAAATTCATATTACTGTATCATCCAACAACATAAACACTGAAAGTGTTGTGCTCAAACTATCACTATTCCACACATACTGTTGTTCACCACAACACCAAAACTAGACTGTAATGTCCAAAAACAGACATACAATAATCTTGTTTAGTATTTCACAGGAACTGACACACATACACTGAGATACAAAACAAATGTTACTGACAAGGGCAAGTGAAAGTATTAATGTCTTTAACATGTATAATTAACAAATTTATCACAACATAGTTATATTTAAGTAAACAAATAAAGATGGGGACTGTGACTAGTCTAAATTATACATGCATTTTTAAATAAATAAGAAAAAATCGTTTAAATTATTTTACTCCTTAGATTATTATCACTGCACATCAAAACCAATTGTCCATAACTGCTCTAATCTCTTCCTCAGTATGTCCCATCAACGTGTAGAAAATAAAGACACCAGTTCTATGTTAGGGGTTTCCTATTCTTCTTTGGCTTTCAGTGATGTGTTCTTGTCTAGTTTAAACCAATTTTATTTGATATCCTTGCAGTCTGGTGGGGGTTACATTTTCACCCTCATTCCTTGAATCGTTTACATGCCATTTCTCCCGTAGAGCATTCAGAGTATTAGCATTGCATGTTCATTTCCTTTTATATCTGCAAGCCCTGACAGAAAAATAAAATGATTTTTGTCAGCCTAGACCTCTTCAGAGACTCCAACCATTGTTTTCAAGCCCAGTCCACCTCAATTATCCTGAGCATACTTATTGAGTCACTGAAAAAAACATGTATGGATTAAAGTATGTGACTCCAGCCATACTATTGTTTTAGATACTTCTATGATCTCCAGAGACTACCTGTAGTCACAGCAAAGCCACAACTGTCTTCCTTCCCAATGTCCCCTCTGAATTGAGCAGTGATCAATACCCAAACCTCTACTGCCTCGATCACTGGTTTTTCTTCTATGCCTCCTATATCAAGTTTTAAAATGATGCATTGTTTTTTTATCCGTACTTGCATCTATTCTTCACAGGGTTCAATATCCTCAAGTGAATATGCATGTTAAATATAGTCATTGGCCTGAACCATCCAAGATTGTCTTCTCTATAGCCTGCTTCTCTTTTCTTTTTGTATTATACTTTACAATGGATACTGTATGTGACTTGGAAGTAAACTTGTGCATGGCACAATGCTCAGTCTTTCATAGTTGGATTATTAAAAGGGTAATGAATCACACTGCACAATGCATCTATAGTGCACTATAGAATGATACACATAGCCTTACTCTGTATTATTTTCCAGTCTTTCCATCCGCACATGGCTGCAAGTCTGGATCGCCAGAGCATGCTCAATCACAGACATGATCAGACACTGGTATAAGAGACAAAGGTGGCGCTGCTCACAATTTGTCACAGCCATTACCCTCATCACGGTCACACTATCCCTAACTTTCGTTACTGAATAATGGTCTAGGTGTTCTATAAACAGAAAGCTATGATTAAACTGCAACCTGAGGTATTTCACTACCTGAGACCTCTCTACCACCTTTGATGACAAAGTCACAGTTGGTGCTGGAGTATTGACAATATGGTTGTTCAGAGAACTATGTCACCGCTGCCTTTGTTGGTTTGACCAGTGTTCCTGCTTCTTCGCACCACCTACTTACACAGGTGAGTTCTGACTGAAGTTCTCACACAGCCGTATATCGAACCTTGCCCTGTTGATACAACCAAACCCCAATATGCATATGACATTGTTCTTGCCCGTCCCATGCTCATATATGACTTTACAGTGTAGGCATTGAACAGCACCGATGATAATGGTGAACCTTGTGGTGAACCAGACTGTATTGTTGTTTGTGCAGAAGCCTATCTGTCACATTTGAACACTACCTTTCACTCTTGAAGAGTGCTGGAGAGATCAAGTTCAGGAGGAATGGATTGATGTTGATTTCAAACAAGTGAATCATTAAGAAATTGAAAGGTATTAACAAATTAATAAGAAATTATAAACAATCAACCATTAGTTAATGAACATGTTTAGTGAGTTAAACAGCTTACAGTTAATAATAATAATCAACTGCCACATTTGTTATCAAAGTTGTTATTCCAATTTCTATTAATGAATTCTACATTATGTTATCAGTTTATTACATCTTCAAACTCAATAATCAATGTGAAAAACATGCGTTCAACATGTGATCACAATTTTACATACATCAATAGTCAGAACTTCATTCCATTGGTCAGTCAGTAAATGAATATGCAAAAACAAATATGATTAATAGTATAAAGAAAGAAAGAAAGTTATGGAGTGATGAGATATTATCTACAACAGCTAGCAAATGTGAGTCAGAAATGAACAGTGTAATGTTGTTATTGTTAGCATTCCGGAGACAATCAATGCAAAAATGGTTAGATTCAAAGCCAGTACACTCAAAGTAATCCCATAGGTTATCAGTACCTTTTAAATTGATGAGAGTACCACAAAGTACTTACACAGTACTTCAAGCAACAATTCTGCATTTTTCACAAACTCAGAAAGTTGAATACACATTTTGAGCTGGATCTAAAGTCCTGTACATGTGTTGTTTGAATCTAATGTTGCCCATGTATTACCGGAGCTCTCAAGGGGAGTAAAGAATAGTAACACTGTGACTTACAAGACATGTCGTAAGAGGCGACCGAGGTAGCAGCCTAGGGAAGCTACCCTAGTAACTAAAGAGCGTTGCAAAAATAGACTGTGCTGGCCTACTTGTAGGCGTGTAACTGGTACATTGTGCAATCGCTCTTCGGCTCAGATCATATACAAATCACAAAGAGTGGTTTAGCACATGGTCGATATGGAGCATTCAAAAAAGAAGATGAATCTAATGCACTAATCAAACAATGACATCATCCACAAAAATAGTTAGTAATCTAGTGTCATGAACATACATCAAGTTATTGTTAATACAAGATTGCTTCAATTGCATTTTAACAACCATAACAACACATACAAGCCATTTAAAAGACACTACTATCATGTGTGAGGTTAAATGAGAGCTAACTAAAATCTAACTTGTGTTGATGGTCTGGGATTAGAAAAAGAATTAGGATGGTCGAAACCTAATTCAACAATGTGAAACAGATATAAACACCTAAGCCAATAATGATGCAAGTGAATCACCAAGTGCAATCAATATACATCATCATTTCCCTATGGTGCAGAAACATGTGCACTAAACAATCAGCTAGAAGACATTTCAGTCTCTCAGATCTTGATTTATACAGGAATATCACGGGCACAAAAACAAACAAGTGAATATGTCCTTTACAAAGAGTTAAGATAGAACAGTAAATTGTTGATGGATATTGAAAGAGACAAGTAAAATATACCTTTCTTTTCTACACAATCACTCAAATGATGAAAATTGGGACAACCTCCAAACTCATGTTCTTCCTTCAAATGATTCTGTGAGTTATCTTTAATTTTAGTGAACTTTAGAGGGACTTGATGCTTCAACAGTTTCCATATTGCTTCTCTTACTGAACTGGCAAATATGTTTTCATAATCCTCAAATCCAGCCTAAAATTGGGAGTTCCATTCTCTCAGTTTTGTTTTACGATTACCATAATGTTGTCATCTGGTATTGGTCTCAAATGTTTAGATACTAATGATGAATTCTTTTAACTTTTGACAATTTCAGTAATTATAGAGCATTTTGATTTTAAAAGTAGATTTTCTTGCCCCACCAGTTCTTTCCTCTCTGTGTGCCTTGATTTCTTGTTCCCTTTATATGTTAAGTGGTTACAGTGGTATGTTGTTCAAGATGATCCTTTTTTCAAGAATAACCAAAAATGTTGTGTGACATTTTTTATGTCAAGAAGCACTCCTCTCAATTACTTGCAACAACATGAGCTCGTAGAATTGTAGTATGAACCTCTAATGGGTGCATACGACTTGGATCTTCAAGGTTGTAAGAGAGTCATTGCAAAATCCCCTCCAGAGTAGAAGAATGTCAAACTCATGGCAGTGCAACCACTACAATATTCAATTAAAAAGCCTTTTGTGGGATTTAAAGAAATGCTTTGGAACCTTACTCCATTAAAAAAGTCATTAGAACAGTCACCAACCTGAGGTAAAAATTACATCATCATCTGACACTGTAATGTGTCTTCCTGTAATGTTGGCTGTCCATTTTCCTCTTGTTCTTACTTATGCTCTAATACCAAATATTCTACTGAATACCTATGTTGTTTAAATTGATAGCATTTATGTTGGAACATCATGTTGAATCTCCTATAACAACTAGAATGTTGTACTTCTAACAGAGATAACTAAAGTTGGAACAGGTTAGAGATTGCATTTTCCTCTTGTTCTTACTTATGCTCTAATACCAAATATTCTACTGAATACCTATGTTGTTTAAATTGATACCATTTATGTTGGAACATCATGTTGAATCTCCTATAACAACTAGAATGTTGTACTTCTAACAGAGATAACTAAAGTTGGAACAGGTTAGAGATTGCATTTTCCTCTTGTTCTTACTTATGCTCTAATACCAAATATTCTACTGAATACCTATGTTGTTTAAATTGATACCATTTATGTTGGAACATCATGTTGAATCTCCTATAACAACTGGAATGTTGTACTTCTAACAGAGATAACTAAAGTTGGAACAGGTTAGAGATTGTAATAATTACCAGTCTCAGATAGATAGAACACGTGTTACCAGTGATTGAAGACATAACAAATTGTGCCATTAGGACATACAGAAGACATATATAACAATGGTTGATGTTAATATATGAGCAACATTTACTCTCAAACATGATAAGACTCTGTCTGACCATCAACCTGATCTAGATATATTTCTACTTGCTGATCTGTATTATTAAAGTGTTCAACTAATGTCTTTATATGCAATTTATTTTAGAATTATCTGAGAAATGTTGATGTCTTTTATTCAGTTGTCTTTTATAATCTCAATGTGATTTTATTCACCATGCAAATTTCAACTTTACATTTATCTTCATTCATGCTACCTTGAAATTAGAAAATTAAAACATTCTGGTTTCAAAGCTCTACTAAATAAATATGTTATAGGTTGATGTCAGAGAAAGCCCTTAGATAGAAATGTGAAAAGGTCTATATACCTGTATCTTCTGGAATGAAAGATAGAAAATGTGCATGAGAACAGATTTGTTAAACATATTCAGTTTAGATGGGTTTATTTGGTATGTGCATTTTAATCAGTACAGTGGTGGTGGCAAATAATAACATCAGGTTGTCTCTGAAAGCACATAATTGTTGTTGTTGCAAACATGCATATATGTAGTACTAGCAGAATCATACAGATAGAGTACTGGCTTTACAGTCTAAAGAATGAAATCTCTTTCCAATGCAAGCAGACTTCCTTTGAAATATATGTAATTTGATAGAAACTACACATTAATGTCTCCAAGTTCAACCCCTTACAGACCTGAGTGTAACAGTCCCAATTGTGATAGTTCTACAACCTCTGAAGAATGGAAGACAGTGGATACCCCAACAGGTATGGGAAGTCAAGAGGCAGGGATCTAGACAGCCAGGAAGACCCAGAGTGCAATGGAAGGACAACATCAGAAGTCTCTGAAGTACTGAAACTTGGACTGGAAGAAGGAGCGAGTAGAGAGACAGCTGATAGTATCATGTGTCATTTCCTCTGGATGATCTCTACATCCCAAAGTAGAGGCAGAGTAACTAAATAAGTTAGTAATTGGGTATCTAAGTTGCAGAGTTGAAAAAGACAATATAGTAAGGAAAGCAACTACTAGCCTCACCTCTAAATGCTACGGTCAAGCACTGTGAAGTCTCTAATACCCATTATGGCATTATATGATATTTGCTATTATATTCATTGCTTCCCCTGGAGTTCTTAAAACTCCTTATTCTCATCTATATGCTATTTGATAATCTTAACTTTTTCCTTACCATATACATGAAAGAGATGTTTGTTATGATGACAGTGTCTGATGAGTGGACAAGACATTAAGAGAAGCAGGTAAAATTAAATATTAACCCAAGTGGTGTGGGTATATTTTTCAGCAGTTCTGCTAAACTTGCATGAAAACATTTATACTTCTCAGGGTTTTTTCAACATGAAAGTACAAATAGTAATGTCTAATATATACTACTTCTTCAAACGCTCCACAACGATTACTTGTTAACCACTCTGTGTGATGTGTATGTGATCTAAGCATAAGAGTGATTGTACTTTGTGCCAGTTATGAGCCTACAAGTAGGCCAGCACATCCGATTTCTGCTATGCTTTTTATTTATTAAGGTAGCTTCCCTGGGTCCTACATCAGTCACCTTTAATGACATGCCTTGTAGGTCGTAGTGGTGATATTCTTTGCTACTTTGATACACCACTAATAGTTAAGGTGCATGTTGTACATACAAGGGCCCTTTTAACACATCTCTCAACAAAATCATTAAAGGCAGACACGAATGAGACTTGCAGTTGTTGGACACATTAGCAGGACCAACCAGGCAGCTGTTATGGGCATATTACTTTGACAGATAGTCAAACTAAAGTTAGTCTCTGGGACTCAGGGATGCATTTCATGTGATGTCAGAATGAAGCTCAGTCAATAGATATCTCTTGAAGAGACCAATACATCAGCCTCTGATATGATATGCTAGGGTCAACCACACTAGAAAGGTCAGAAAGATAACTGACAGGGATACATTACTTCATGTACAAAACACACAACACCTACATGTCCAACCCTGACCTGTGCTAGGTGATTGTGCTCCAGGATTGGACTCTAGTTCCCTTCACACACACCTGAGAGGTGCAACACCACATATATGAGGCTGTTGTTACCATTATATGTGATGGACAGCTATTATTATTATTACTTTCCCTCACAGATGGTATTAGAGTTTGTGGATGTTCATCTGGTGCACTAGCAAATTTCATTTCAGTTCGTCTTGAGCACTAGCAAACTAAGATTGACCAGGCAAATTGTTTATCTTGAGTTTGCCTGTTTTCAGGTTGCACTTAGTGGAAGTACTTTAGGGTCTTAGCGTTCAAGAACATTAGGCTCAGACAAGAGCAATGTGAATACCCTTGCATGCTAAATTCTTCATGTAACAAATATTGACTAAAAGAATGAAAAAATGTCAGTAGAACACTCACGGTCATGTACTGCTTCCAGAACCTGATCATTCATGACATCAAAGTTACCATTTGTATCAATTTCTAACAAGGGTAAGCCCTGACTTTCAGCTATGTACTGAATCTCAGTGCGGTCCCTCAAGCTTACACCCACTGGCACTAGACGCACACCAGCATCAATAGTAAGTTCCACTTCAGATGTTGTAATGTCACGGTTGATTTCAACAGAGCCGTCAGTCAACAGGAAAGCAATATTGCGTGCATTCCTCCTGGGAACACAAAGACAACATTTACAGAGAAACTGGGATAGATGCAAGAAGAAAAAGATGAAATTGCAACCCAAAAAAAAACCATTCAGATTAGCAATAGGAAGAAAAGTAAGAGTTTAACACATGAGAAATGAAATCATTGATGTTATATAAAAACCATGAAGCTAACATTCAGATTCTAAAACATAAAGATGGATAATGAAATTCAACATTAAATAGATAATTTAACACTGAAAAAAACTCCACCATGATCGGTTGGAAGCCCTGAAATAAGGAGGGATTTTCTGACTGGACATGAATGATTTTCATGACAAGAAAGTAGTGGGAAGAGCAACAACCAGTCAATGGCCTGTATTGAGGTAGCCCATTCCACATATTTTTTAACATCTTCATTCCACCAGGGTGGTTGCAGGAATGGAGTCCTAGCAGTCTTCTTTTTGGCATTCTGTTGCAATATACATAATGAGTTTTAATGATCAGTGTGACATGTTGTGTACTAACAAACAGATTTGAGCCTTCCCTGTCACAAGGTATTGACCTTGTTAAGAAGATCAATACAGGGAAAATGATAACTTTCCTGCGCCTCGAGAATATTCTATCGAGCAAACGTAGAGTCGGTAGTGGAGATGAGGGACAGATCGATGACATCATTTGTGTCCTTAGGTCTAGACGCCAATTGAGTTTGGCGACCGTCATTCAAAATAGACAGGTCAAACTTGAAGCGTTTTACATCCCTTAATATAAGAAACTGTGTGCTGGAACATCCGAGAGTTTCTCACGAAAATCACAATTATCTGCAATATGAAGTTGGTCCATATGGGCGTACACATCATAAATTCGCCATACCTGATCATGGATTCTTACCTGAATCCCCTGTAATTCCACACTAAGGTAAGGAGTCATATGTATCAAGACAGTTGTGGGGAAGACCATGTTTCACATAGATAGCATATCCTTGTCCTCCACCAAGTTCACTGGGAGTGGAATAACATTTGACGCCTGGACACTCAATGGTTTTATTCTGCTGTAAGTTGGTTTTCTGAATCATGAATGTGTCAAATTCATAACTAGCTTCTGTAGAATTGGTCCTGGCTGTTTTGCACTTCAGTAATTCAAGTAGTACATGTCCTCATGTCAACAACATGTCAACAACAATATTGAAGAGAAGAAAGGTTAAGAGCTGAATGCCTCAAGAGATATATCTGGGTAGATGGTGGCAATACTGCCCCTGGAATCCCATACAATTATGGAAGACTTTTTTCTGGGCAGATTAGTCTTGGTAGTCATATTTGTCATTGTCTTACATTTTAGTTTTAAAATCTTTTAGAGTACAATTTACACACTATCATCTGCAAAGATGGAAAGGTATAACGAAACCAATATAAGTGAATGTGATCAAAAACATGATGAGACTGTTACATAATTAACCTTGCTTTATTCTGACATAATATAAGAAAGTGTATTAATTTTCATAAAAGTAAGAGATTTGACTGAACAGATGGACCATGGGGAACACTGGGAAAGAGATTCATCAACGACTGATCATCATAATCCCCAACAACAACATCAATCACCTTACAAGGATAGATCAAAGAACAATTTTTTAGCCTTCAACCCAACACATACCACTTCATTAATAAGCACTTAAACAGAATGCTAACAAAATACAAACCAGAGGACAAGATAGACACACACTATCATGTAATTGGTGTTAATCATCAATATGTTGTGTGGTAATTACTGGATAATCTTCTTCTTTGCATTCGTTCTTTACAACCAATTTTAATCACTCTTTGTGATATGTTTAATCTTTGCCAAGAATATGTATACTGGATGTCAGGAGGACTCTACATTCACATTGTATAGAACAAAGCAACAACTTACAAACACACAATGTACTCAATGAAACTGGGCTCAATAGCTACTGTATTATTGAAGAAATTGTATAGAACAAAGCAACAACTTACAAACACACAATGTACTCAATGAAACTGGGCTCAATAGCTACTGTATTATTGAAGAAGTTGTATAGAACAAAGCAACAACTTACAAACACACAATGTACTCAATGAAACTGGGCTCAATAGCTACTGCATTATTGAAGAATTGTATAGAAAAAGCAACAACTTACAAACACACAATGTACTCAATGGAACTGGGCTCAATAGCTACTGTATTATTGAAGAAGTTGTATAGAACAAAGCAACAACTTACAAACACACAATGTACTCAATGAAACTGGGCTCAATAGCTACTGCATTATTGAAGAAGTTGTATAGAACAAAGCAACAACTTACAAACACACAATGTACTCAATGAAACTGGGCTCAATAGCTACTGCATTATTGAAGAAGTTGTATAGAACAAAGCAACAACTTACAAACACACAATGTACTCAATGAAACTGGGCTCAATAGCTACTGCATTATTGAAGAAATTGTATAGAAAAAAGCAACAACTTACAAACACACAATGTACTCAATGAAACTGGGCTCAATAGCTACTGTATTATTGAAGAAGTTGTATAGAACAAAGCAACAACTTACAAACACACAATGTACTCAATGAAACTGGGCTCAATAGCTACTGCATTATTGAAGAAATTGTATAGAAAAAAGCAACAACTTACAAATACACAATGTACTCAATGGAACTGGGCTCAATAGCTACTGCATTATTGAAGAAGTTGTATAGAACAAAGCAACAACTTACAAACACACAATGTACTCAATGAAACTGGGCTCAATAGCTACTGCATTATTGAAGAAGTTGTATAGAACAAAGCAACAACTTACAAACACACAATGTACTCAGTGGAACTGGGCTCAATAGCTACTGCATTATTGAAGAAGTTGTATAGAACAAAGCAACAACTTACAAACACACAATGTACTCAATGAAACTGGGCTCAATAGCTACTGCATTATTGAAGAAGTTGTATAGAACAAAGCAACAACTTACAAACACACAATGTACTCAATGAAACTGGGCTCAATAGCTACTGTATTATTGAAGAAGTTGTATAGAACAAAGCAACAACTTACAAACATACAATGTACTCAATGAAACTGGGCTCAATAGCTACTGCATTATTGAAGAATAAATAAAAGAGTATCAAAATAAGTCTAACCTGTCCCCATTTCTATTGTTGAACATCTGTGTGCGCACTACTCTGATTGCCTCTGCCATGTTCGACCTAGCAGGGGTATAGCTGATAGCCTGAATAGCTCGTACAATCTCATTTTCTGTGTCATGTACTCCCAGATTAAACTGAATCATGGCTGAGGAGCTGTATTTAATGACACCAATCTGGATATTGCAGTTGTGAACATTCATCTCACTGACCATCTTCTGTGCATAGCCTTTGATGATAGCAAAGTTATGAGAGCCAATGGAAGTTGATGAATCCAGAATGAGTACTACATCAGCAGCTGGACCACACGCTGAAAGGCAAAAGTGATTTAATAATGAGCTGTTTATTGCAACTGTATTCAACATACTACAGGGTGTTCAAGATAAAAGTAGCCCCTCCGACAACTCAAAAGTTGCCAGGTACATATTGCATTTGTCTATTTAACACTTAAACCGGTTCTGACTAGCCCGATCTTTCGTACATTTGTTCATCGCCCCTTTACGCACCATAATTACACACCATCACAAAAAGACTGCTCACTTGACCTATACTACATCATAATAGAACCATCTCAATTTCATAAACATATGCCAGATTGGCTCTCATGACTGATCTACTTTTACCTTGAACACCCTGTATAACCACAACATTATACAAAACATAGCTATTAAATACTAAACATTAGCAATGAATAGGGTTCTGAATGATTAAATGGGCAACCAATAGTGCATACTTTATAAGTCTGTAAAATTATTACTATTTAACAGTAATTTATATTTGTATAATTCATCAAGTTCATCAGCTCAATGTTTGATCCATTTAGTGTGTAGAAAATATGTCACCAAAATGTCCATGTTTACTAGCCAGTAAAATAATATTATTTAATGCTAATCTTGACTTACATATTATGTTATAAGATTATTTCACTGAGAGATGTGGATGATTTAGTGAGAAGAAGTAGATGATAGAGTTGGATAACATGTCACATGATGATGCTGATGACCTTAGAAATGTTAATACATGTATTTACAGTTATATTGTATTAAGAAATGTATTTACAGTTATATTGTATGCAGCACCTGAATATCATGTGAGGAAAATAGTACTACTTAATGACATCATGTTTTTTTATTGTTCCAGAGTGATTACAAAAAGCTTGACAGTTTAATCTTGAGGAAGGGAAACTCTCAACTGCATGGAAACTAGAAATTGTTGTTCCAAGATGGTGGTTATTTCTCAGTCTTTGAGATATAGGATTATAGCATGATAGGTTTTAGAATATGGTTGACACCACTACCTCTGTAATGTAACAAACTAAACTGTTACATAAACTACAAAACATATCAAGAGTTTCTCTGACTAACCTACAAGATACTATTAGACATGATGATTACTGAATACTTCTCTTCAGTTTCAGTTTGGAATATCTTCATTGCACTCCGGACATGTCCATACATGTTCCGATCTCCTTCACAATATCTCCAACAGTGCCCAGCGACTAACCATACCAGTTTGGTGTTGATTGATGAGCCTACTCATGTACCTGTTGTGCTGTTCTTTTCTGAACACTCCAATGTTGGCCTTGAACTAGAACAATTTCAGTACATGCAGCACACATTTTTTTTACCTAGTCGCTCACACTTCAACATATTCTTCCCGCATGTTGTCCTCTACTACACCTCCTACTTGTAGCAGGCCATGTCTCCGAAACATCTGTGTAGTGTCTAGTATCATTCTATCTGTGAAGGGCAGTTGGTAGAAAGCAAAAGATCCTAGCCTACACGTTTGATCCCGTTCGCCACAGACAATCCATTTTCAAGTTAGAAACTGGATGTACCGCAGCCATTTACCTCATCAGGACGTAAGCACACTTTAAGCTTGAATTGATTCGCTTGAAATCTAGCTCTAAACACAACAGTGTGAAAAATGTGTAGTTAGCCGTAGTGGGAACAAAGTGTATGCCATTTATGTTAACACCCAAATGCTTCACTTATCTCTAGTTAATGATGGATGGATGGACAGTAGTGATATCATGACAAGCTTGTTGGAAACAAATTAACTTTTATAGATGGCATTGGATCCGTCTACTAAGAACTAAGAATTGAAGAAAACTGGCTGAATAAGAATTACAAATCCTTTCTTCATTTTGTTCAATTGAAATATTGTCTATATATTCAATGTTGTCTCTTGTATGGTGGCGTCTGTGTCTTAGGGGATAGTGACTCAGTCTATTAACACTGACGTTCTGATTTTGGATCCCGCTGCGGACAGTTTTGGCTGCAAATTGTTTTGCGTGGATTTTAACAAAAGGACGATGGCACCACCCGTTCAGAAAGCATTGGCAAACTACTGAACTTTAATAATGCCTAGACAAATCACAAACAGCATTAAAAGCTGGGGTTGATTCGCAAAGTCCTGTAAAGGATATGCAATTAGCTTTTTTGTCTCTTGTATAAACTTTACTGTGAAAATATGAATGACTAAAGTGAAGCATTTTAGACACATAGAAAACAACGGTTTAAAAAGGACAATATAAGAGTGAGGAAAAGAAGAAGACTAAAGAGATGATGTATACAAAATGTGATAAATGACTTCAACATAATAGCAAGAGATAAATATAATAGAGAGAAATTTCAAAGGACTGTTATCTGTATTGGTTGTGCACAGAATAAGCTACTGGATAGTGATAATGATGATGAGATGGAGTGAAGATAATATAGAAATATGACTTCTCATGGAAACAAACTTTGACTGGTAACTTTGACAACAATAAACATGCATCTGACAAGCAGATTTAATACAAGATGATTTAGTGGGTGGACAGTGTAGATGGTGGTAAGGATCTAGGATGTAATTCAAGAATGAAGAATCATGTGTATAAACAATGGAAAAATGGTTAGAGATGAGATAAGATTAGGATCGTGTCAAGAAGATAGTAAACAGTACTACTAAATTCATTATCAGATCATGTATATTTAAGAAAGCTACCAGGAAAACCTACATTTTTCACAGTTCTCTCCAAAGAATCCAGTGGTGCAGATGCACATATAAGATCTGAGGCCATCAGCACAAACAGCCTGATTTTTGCATGGGTTTTTGTCACACAAGTTTGCATCTATCAAAGTAAAATTATATTATTTCTTCTGATCATCAGGAGATGAATCAAGTATAGTGAACAATAAATGGACAAAAAAATATATCACCTTTTATTTTTGGGAGTCATGATAGAACAGTTGTTAGTGCACTGTCCTTGGTTGACATATGGTCCCAGGTTCCAAATCTCCAGTCAGAGTGAGATATTTTCCAACTGCAATGACTTTCAAGTCCACCCAGTCTCAATTCAGAGACATACTGTTATGTAAAGACGGTTGGTGTGATATCGGCCACATCATCCATCATGTGTGGTTTGTCAAAGAAAAATGCGGACTGACATAGTATTCCTGAGAGCTGACTACCGAAGATTTCTAAGTTTTCTAATTGAAGTAGAAATGAGGGAGCATCTTGCCAAATGGATTAGAGCACAGCTTCCTTGTAGGAGACCCGTATTCAATTCACGGTAAGGCCAAAGGATTTTTTCTGTTGTGGGCATAAATGCAAAAATCCTAACCTGAATGGCTTTGTAGCGACTAGACTAGCCATGCCGCCATTAAATTCTTCAGGTTTACGTCCCACCTGCCATACACCGCTCTAAAAAGTGGTACTACAGACAGTAACAACATATTTTTTTTAACGGTAGAAGTGTGTATCCACTTTAGTTAAATACCATTATTAAAAGATGGGATTGTTCATGTATGCAATTTGCCAATAGAAAGACTGGCTAGGACAGATCACTGATATACAGAGATTTTCAAAAGGAGACCTCAACACCAAACGGAAATATGAAGAAGAAATGTGGAAAATATTTTTTTTTAAAGTGGATTGATGTGGGAAATAATTGGTAGAAAATCGGCAGATTGGCAAATTTGGAAAACTATTGTGGAAGAATTATGTGTCAAATTGGACTTGATGACGGCATAGATAGATAGAGTAAAGTAATGTAGTGTATAAATTACAAAGGGTGGCAAGGTGATGTATATATATATATATATATATATATATATATATATATATATATATTAGAGAGAGAGAGAGAGAGAGAGAGAGAGAGAGAGAGAGAGAGAGAGAGAAAGATAGATATGTAATGACTTTTGAAGGAAAATGACCGCCCATGTGATGACAGGACTCACAAGGTGAGCAAAGTACAGTACCACTGCGAACTACAAGACATGTTATTAGAGGCGACTGATGTAGGACCTATGGAAGCTACCCTAATAAATAAAAATCATCGCAGAAATCGAATGTGCTGGCCTACTTGTAGGCGCATAACTGGTCTTAGACTCAGATTACATACAAATTCTACAGAGTGGTTAACATATCATCGATATGGAGCGTTCCAAGAAGAAGAAGCAAATGATTATAAGTTAAATATATTCAGATGACTGGGACCTGAATATAGTTAGCACCTAGATGATCAGTGCTGTTGAGATAAGTGTTTGAATAGTGATGGCCTGTGTTGAAGAGCAATGAAGTATATTGTGCAGTTATTTGCAGAAAGTCACCAAGCCTTTTTTTGACTTTTATTTATGTAAATGCCACCCCATTTGCAAATTATGGCATAAATAATCTTGTGGGACTTGTATGTATAATCATTCTCAATAAGAAATATGGCCATGGAAAATCATACATTTGCAGAAGGATTGACTTCCTTGCACTGGATTTTACCCCATATGGCTCTGCCACTCTCCACTGAAATGGCATGCAACCTGCCGAGAGAATTGAACAAAACACAAACTATGCGGCTCCGGCAACAATCCTAGGGGTCTCTGGAAAAAAACAGTCGCACCACAATTATCAGTTTTCCAGCCGATGGGAATGGCTGTACAAATAACATGAAGGGATGAGAGGTGCATCCACAGCAGAGACGTGGGCCCACATGGGGCGAAACTCTGAGCCCGAGTCGAGCTGCATGTCATAGCAGTCTCGAGGCACGTTAAATGTGAGCAAGGTGACAAACCCGATGAGCAAGGTGGAGAAGGCACCAAAGTGGAGTGAACACGCATACGGATGATACACAGGTGAGCCCAAAGGCGGGGGCAGACACTCAAGGTGCTGGTGATGGAGCGGCAGGAAGGTGTGACAAACGTAGGGGTGACTCACTCAGATGAGTAGGGAAAACTGGAAAGTCCAGCAGAGGCTTGAATCCAGTACAAATCAAAGGTCTTGGCAAGTGTCTCTGAAAAACATTGTAACGCATCGTGACGATACATAGGAACATTGCGGTAAACTCTGTACAAGAAGCCAAGCGCAGATACACCTATTGGGTAAAGTTAGTCAAGTGCAAATCCTAAAGTTGCATTTTAGTGCCTAACGAAACTGCCCTCCTGGGACAACCGGGCAGGGTACTGTTGCATTAACAACTAACATCCCCGGAAGAACTGAGTCGGGTGATGTTAGAGAGCGCAAAATTTCAGTTGCGTTGCTTGAGTCGATTGAAACGACCCTCTAGAATATCTGTGTGCAGCTCCAGTCCAGTGTTTCCTGGGGTCAGGAAAATGCAGAGTAAATCCTTGCAAATTGCCAAGTGCCGACAATTGCCCCAAAACGACTGGTAATACTCCTACTCAGGAACAAACTCACCATGGATAGAAAAGTATGGCCGATAATGCAAAGGCTTGACTGGTACAAACCCAAACATTGGCTAAGGGCGATACTTTTCCGACGCCGATCATCCTACACAGAGTAAGACGACGTCCAAACACCATGGCTCAAATCATATAAAGCCTAAGCATACCGCCAAAATATGATCATTTGTATGACAAAGCACATGCATCTCCAATGAATGACTGAGAATGTCCCTAACCCGGAACAACCTCATATAGTCAGAAAAAGCGCATATTGTAGACATACTCTTTGGCGAAAATCATAATGCCCAAATATATGGCGAAAAATGATCATTAAAGAGCAATGAATACAAGAAAGGTGACAGTTCCAGTGACTAGGCCTAGAAGAGTCGAGAATGCTCCTAAACCGGAGCGACCTCAAGGAGTCAGCGCAAAGTAAGCTAATGCTCTTTGGCGTAGATTCAAGCCCAATTTTATGGCACAAAAAGATAATTAACTCTTAGTGGACCAGAGCAAATATACTTTTAGATTAAAAAATGGCACATAGTGTGGCATTTGGTCCACAAGAAGTTAAAGAGTGTTTATCATACGATGCATACAGAACGACCTCACCAAAGGCAGGAAATCGAATAGAGAAGTCACATTTCACTAATTAACTCTGGCCGTAAAAGCAGCAATGGTACGAGGACTCAAGGCAAGAGTTACATGGACAACATGTTTCCTACAATGATCACACTTGAAGGATCTAAACTTCAAGTACCTCTGAAATCGACGAGGCTGTCCGCATGGTTGAGGGATGCCTGTAAAAGGGTAATCTTAGCCCTCACACAAAAATCAGTCAGAAATGCAATACCAGGCGTCATGACTTTTGCCTGAATTAACAGAGGGCGTATGAGAGAAGAGAAGAAGATGACTGTGAACCAGCATAATTGTAAGATTTTCATCTTGCAACCATCCTGAGTTCCAGGTTAACGAGAACTGTACAAGTGTAGTGGTTAGTGCACAAAAGTGCAGGGTCCCAGAATCATACTACCCAGTAGTATAGGTACTTTTATATGTTGTAACAGCTCTCTGGGTTATCCAGCTTAAATTTGGTATATGTGCTGTCGTAAAACAAAATAGACCTAACAGTATATTCTTCAAAATACTACATGGTATGAAAACATGTTCTTTACGTACTAAACATCATGGTAAACCCCCTCATAGAAAAGTGTACCCTGAACATAACGGAAACAGGAGTTTTAACTCACCTGTACAAAGAGGTGACACAATAACATGAGACAGTCTATTGAGACTTTCAAAATCAGTCACTTCAATCAAATTGTCTTCAATTGGTGGTGAAGTAATGCCTCTTAACTCATGATTATTCACAAGGTTGATGGCTACAGTCACAATAGTAGTGCCAGATGCCTTAATCAGTCTGGCTTGAGGCAAAGTCTCTTCAGGGTTGATATTTGAGAGACCATCAGTAACAACCACAAGCAGGTTAGGAACATCTGTACAAATAATTATTCTTGATTATTAATGAACATCAATAATATAAGACATATCTACAACAGACTATATCATTTCTGTCTAAAATACACCACTAGACATTTCAATCATTGACTACTTTGCTGGTAAATAGGAAAAGAAGAAGGTGAAAAAACAACATGTGATAGAAAATAATCAATATATTTTATAATAGTCAGAAAAATATAGAATCAAAATAAAGGAAGACACCATTTAATAATATTTTATAAAAACAAATTAACTCCTAATGGACAAAATGCCACACTATGTGGTTCTGTGTTAGACACCTTTTTACCAGGAGCCACACTAAATGACGTTTTTTATTCTAAAAACAAATGGCTTGTAAAATCAAATGGCTTGTAAAAACATGACTTTTGCCCCGGTTCACTAAGAGTTGATAGTTTGAATACAATATGATTAAATAAGATTGTGTTCCAATAGATAACACCATTAATGAGGACAGTGATAGATACATATTTGTTGTCCAATGATGGACAATTGTGTATTTCAACAAGAATAACTAGTCTATGGAAAATGTTTGCTTTGTAAAGTTATAAGAGTACAATAGTAGAATAGGCAAAACCAAAACGTCATTCTACAAAATGAAAGGCAGACAATATGCAACAGTCTGCTAAAATCATACAGAGAGTTCTTCTCTGCTACATTGAGTCAGTCAGCTATGTGGTGTGAGGGAAGAGCTATAGAAAATGGTGAATTTGTCTACCTTGGAACCAAGATCAGCTAATCAGGAAGTAAAGATGAGGCCATTAAGGTCAGGATAAGAAAGCCTCACAGGCTTTTACTCTCCTAGACACAGTGTGGAAGCCTACTGATATTTTCAGTTAGGAATATCTTCATTGCACTCCGGATATGTTCATAGGTGCTCTGATCTCTATAGAAATATCTCCAACAAGCATCCAGCTACTAACTTGTCTGTTCATGGGTTATCTTGAACACCTAGTATGGACTACATATGATGGCCCACTTCCGTCTGTCTATCACAGATACATTGATGACTGTATTGGCATTACTGATATGCCTGCAGCCGATTTGTCCCTCTTCTTAAATTTCATTAATGTTTCCAACCCTTCTATTCGTTTTACTTCTCACATCTCCACTACTTGTGTCAACTTTCTTGACATTACTATCACTTATTACCTATCCACTATCACTACATCAGTATATTACAAGCCTACTGATGCACATAGTTTTCTCCTTTATACTTCTTCCCATCCCCGGGCTTGTCGTGACTCTTTGCCATTCTCGCAGCTCTTGCGCCTTCATAGCAAGGACGATGATTTTCTTGAAAGAGCTCGCGAGATGCTTGATTTATTCTGCAGGCGCCTATACCCAGAGAGGGTGCTTGTCTCGGATATGCATCGAGTTCAGAAAATCACTCGCTAGCAGGCCCTTACCAGCCAGTATAGGACTACTAACTCTGACAGAGTAAAACTTATCTTAACTTTCCACCCCATAGTTCACTGGTGAAAATGTTTTATTCCGTCATCTGTCTATCCTTAAGTCAGATCCTGAGACCCGTTCTGTTTTCCCCAACTATCCTTTGGTGGCTTACTGACAGGACAGAAGTTTTAAGGACATGTTGGTACACAGTCGCCTTAAGTCCAATATCTAGACTCATTTTGGCACTGTCCAGTGTGACCGTCGGCGTTGCAACACGTGTGCTTATGTGATACAGATGCGTACTGTATCTTTTCCTTTAGCCACATTTGTTATTGAAGATGGTTTCACATTTCGAGTCCCATAATCTTATCTATGCCATTATCTGTAAGCGGTGTAACAAGGCTTATATCGGCGAGACAGGCAAGAGGCTCAGTGACCGATTTGCCCAACACTTGTGCGACATATGCCAATGCTCTGTGACCCTGTAGCCACCCATTTCAATGATACTGGCCATTTAGGAGCTCATGATGTCCAGGTCACAGCCATCTGATCATGTTCCTCGGATGATCGCAGTCGATTTGCTCTGGAGAATCAGTTGATTTTGCTGTATGGTACCTTGCAACCACGTGGGCTCAACGTATTACATTCCTATGCTTCTTAGTACTTTCTCTTCCCATGCCTTGTAATCTATATGAGCATATGTTGAATGTATTCAAGTTATATATTTACTAGATTTTTCATTGTTTTTCTTCCTTTCTATTTCTAGTTTTTATGTGTGTTTTTGTGTTAAATTTATTTCGTTATTCGTTTTTATTCCCAGATTTTCATTAGAAACGTTTGTATGTAGTCGTCCATACGTTTTTTAAAATTTGTCACTCCTGTTGTTCGTTTGCTTGATAAAGGCCTTGTTGGTCGAAACGTTGCTGTATTTTGTCATTGTTTTTGTAATTTGCAAAACTACAGTACTTTGTGATTACGTGTTTTGCCAATCAAATAGTTTTACTGCAGTCTCATCTATTTTGTGAAGCTACTAACTGTACCACTTTGCTTTTGATTGATGAGCCTACTCATATACCTGTTGTGCTGTTCTTTTCTGTCGTATCCACGATTCTTCCCTTCTGTTGTATCCTTTGCTTATTAAGGGCATTTTGGTCAAAAGGTTGCTGTGTATCGTTATTGTTTTTGTAAAACTATAGTACTTTGTTTTTATGTACTTTGCCATTGTATTTTACTGGCCACTCCAATCTTCAATCCAAACTCTTGCAATCTTGCAGTTGATGTGGGTTGGTTTAAATGAAAATCCTCTTTGTGACCACAGTCTATTAAGGGTGTTCAGAATATCAGCTCTAATCCATTGGCTGACTCTGATATGGTGGCAGAACCAGCCAGCCTGTCTTCTTTCTCACTGCCATCAACACCCATGTGACCGGGAACAAAGATTAACATAATTTGCAAATTTTTGACACTTGTAGTGATTCAGTCCACCACCTGCACACCAAACCAGCCTCCACCTTTTGGATCATACCGAATGAATCACTCAGACTGAATGCATGAGTGTAGTTTTGTCTAGTTATTTGAGCACCATCCATTACAAATTGTATTCTAAAAAACAGTGGGCTTCAAATCAATACATTGACACTTGGTAATTAATAGGTGTAAGAACATTCTCACCAGGTCTGTCTCCATTTCTGACAGTAAACATCTCTCGGTGAACTCTTCTCAAAGCTTCAGCTGTATGTGTATACCCATACACATATGGTATTTTATCTATGGCATCAAAGATTTCATCCTTTGTGGTGTATGTGTTCAGCTGGAAAGCTATCCTTGAGGAGTCACTAGAAGAATGCACATGTTTTAGACAAAATAAATCAAACAATTATCAACAACAATGAATAGAATTGAATGAATGAATAAATGATTCAGGTAAAATAGAGTGCCGTTCAAGGATTAGGTGTGAGGAAGAAATGTTTATTAAAGTAAGTAAAATCAAAGAGCCAATGTAGGTACATTAGGGAATACAGTGGTAGGTCTGTTATTTTTCTTTGACCATCAGTACATGATGTATGTGATCAATACCCCACCAGCCACTTTTCTTCCTAGTGTTTCTCTGGTATCCGACTGAGACATGAATATCGTTGCGGTAGAAAACAATTGTACTATAAATGGAGATTTTAATCCTAGGACCATATGTCTACAAAGCATGTGCACCAACTACTTAACGATGCTACATATGCTATCGCAAATCTCAAGCATTGCCTAAACACACTTTTTGAGAGAGAAGATATACTAATCAACTTTGCATGGGTAGGGTGAGCAATTGGACTTTGGGATGGCTGCTGCAGCGGAAAACAGAGTATGAATGGGAATGCCCAATGTGCTGTGACGTAGATCGCATAACACATGATAGCGTAACATTGCCTAAACACACATTTTAACCAATAGCACCAGTGATCTTGATATTTTGTATCCTGATTGAATGTAAACATTGTATGTCCTGACATCCTGAAATATCAGTCTGAGAAGATTCCTAGGTGATCCAAGATAAAATTGTGTACATATGCCACATCAAACACAACCAACATGTTGTACATGGTTTAACAAGATGGCGGATGCTGCTATGTGATATATTGGTGTGCTAAGTGCTTATAAGGCAATTAATTACAGTCATGATTAAAATTAGTGCTAAAAATTTCGGAAATGGTCACTATAAAAGAAGAATAGCAGAACAAGCTGTTTAACTTGTTGTGCATGAATCTGAAGATGAATTAGACTTAGAATGTGGTTATTCTAATAAGGATACAGAAAGTGATTGAGACAATGATTTCTACGATGAAGAATTGTTTTCATTGATTGATATTCAAGCCACCTATGTTCAATCTGGAGAACAAGCTACATGACATGAGTGTATTTGCAGTGGTGTCCACGTAACATGTCAAGTAAATTTTAAACAGTTTAGTATTCTGCTAATATATAATAAGCATGAATAGCAGAGCTAATGGGGAAAATCAATAAGAAATTATAGAGCACTTAATTCTGCTAATCTTAATTGTGCTAAATTATCGTGTGTGTAATATCACTCTGATATGATGTGCTGTTTTTGCTCAGCTCAGTGGAATGAGTTTTTAAGATAAAGGTGGCCAGGGTTCAAAGGATTTAAGTAAGTTTCACACTGCAAGGGTTGTTCTGAGATTCATATTTAAATGAAAGTAAATTGCATACTTCAACTTGATAAGTTTCCACTTATAATATTTACTTGCTGGTTGCTGACAACAAAAATGACATGCCATTGATTAATTCTTCCACATATTTGTCAGATAATAGTAAAGGTCAAGTCTAAGCATGCATGAGTTATAATATCAGTGTGAGAAAGTCAATTTCAAGTATAGAAATATATACTATAGCAATCCATAAAAGGAATGATTCAAATGAAATCAAATTTACTTCTGTGTATGGCTGGGGCCTACAAAGGAAGCAAAGAAGAATAACACTGCGACCTACAAGGCATGTCATATGAGGCGACTGAGGTAGGGGCCTAGGGAATCTACCCTAGTAAATACAAAGTGTCACAGAAATCGGATGTGCTGGCCTACTTGTAGGTGCATAACTGGCACAACATACAATCGCTCTTAGGCTCAGATCACATACACATCACAAAGAGTGGTTAATTAACAAGTGGTTGATATGGAGCATTTGAAGAAGAAGAAAGAAAAGAAGAAATGAAAGTTGGATAGGAGGAGGTTAACAATGTTAAATATGACAGAAAAAACAATGTCAAAAAAAAAGATGACAAACAACAGGCTAAAATGCCACCGTTAGCCTTAATTATCTCTCTTACCTGAAAGTGATGAAACCAACTCTGAAGAAGCCATTGTCAAGTTGCAAATCTTGGACAGTATTGTAAGTAAAATTCTTCATCAATCCAAAATTGTACTCTCCTACACTACCAGAGGTGTCGAGCACAAAGATAACATCTCCCTTTGACCTACACTCACCTGACAGAAGATGAGAGATTGAAATATATAAATGTAACCATCAGTACATGTACATACAGAAAAACTCCTACATAACGTCTTAACAGAATACTTGTAATTTAGTCAGCATTTTGCTAGCTTATGTCATTTCATTTTTCCCTTCCTGAAAAAAAAAAGATATTTTGGTAGAAACATGTTTATGTTCACTTGCTCTTTTCTTCCCCAACTAGTGATGTAGAATAAAAGTCGAATGCGAACAAAAAAAGCATGCAGAAACTGAATGTGCTGGCCTACAGGTCTGTTTGCACACTTTACTGGCACTACAAACTTATGCCATAAGGCTGGCTACAAGGTAAAAGCAGAAGACTAAAGTGGGGACATTCTTGGATAGCAGAAACTGCCTCTACGGTCTACCCACTTGATCACATCAGACACAGTGACGTATGAACTGACACTATAGTAAAGTTACATGAACATATGGAGATAATAGTCAAATAGATCAGATACTGCATTGAATGATCTCAAACAGATACAGAGACAGGGAACCTAATTGATAAGGGCACCCATAAAGGTGCTATATTGATGGTATGGTGATTTGGGAAATGAAATGTGAATGAGCTTACACTGCACAGAAGAACAAAAAGATGGTATAGGAGGAAAGTCATGTATTCAATTCAGAAACTTCAAACAATACAATGGTGATAGTTGGTATCTCTGGGCGATTTTGTGGCTGACAGGACAAAAGACAATGCATGTAACTGATTTCAGGAATGCTACACACTGAATGGGCAAATAGCATTCAGCAGTCCTGCCTGAATAAATAATGTCTGGACATGGAGGTGTTGATGAAAAATGGCTGGGACAGTGTTTATTTTAAAGAGAAGAAGTATGAATAAGGTGGACATTGTAAATGCTCTTCGCTCCACATATATGAAAATAGAATCGGACATTGATCTGTCTGACTGCAGTGGACCCAAGATATAACTGAGGTGGTAAACAATAGTATTTATGAAGCGTATACACAAGTCCATTCTAGAAATCTCTTCTTATCCTGAGACTGTGAGACAAAACAGGATTAGAGAAAAGAAAATGAAAAATATTGCAATAGAGATTAAGAGCAGACAAAAACATTGATGCTGTCTGCCAGGATAAGAGAGAAAAGGTACCAGTTAGCATCACTTGGGTACATTTAGTGCAGGAACATTGGGATGACTGGTGCAATGGAGATAAAGCATGTATGAATTTGTTCAATGTGGAATGATGTTGATTGAGAACACTAACTAAATACAATTATTATATGAAAGATTTTTCAGAAAACATAATTTTTCATGTTCTTCCTAAATGTCATAAAATGACCACATAATACTTTCACAACTGGAATACCTTGAAATGGTGTATATGGTCTTGTTGGTCTGGGAGTTACTTGAGGAGGAATTGTTATTACTTGTGGCTTTGGAGTAGGTGCTGGGGCTAAAAACAGAAACATCAGGTTAGTGAAGTTGTTCACTACAACCACAATAATTTAATTACAGGAATTAGTAACTTGTAAACATTTGTTTTAGTGTATAATTTTCTTCCAACACAGAGAAATCTAATATTTTTTTAAAGGGATAATAATAAGACATGACACTCCGCTAAAAAACAATACTGCAGAGACAGGTTGAGGACAGGTTAACAAAAGAGGAATATAGTGACAAAATAAGGAGTGAAATATTCAAAGATGAACAAACAATAGTTGAATAACTGCACCAGCATTGCAAAGATATGCAATTGTTTGAGATTTTATTGTAGCTGACCTTTCGAGTGGAGACAACATCTGATTAACTCTTTCCACGCTTTAAGCCGCACACTGCGCCATGGCGGAAGTCCGTTGCACGCTTTAAGCCGCACACTGCGCCATAGAGTTGCTTCCTTATAAGAAGTCTTTCTAGTTTTACTTCTTCTGTTTTACTTATACTACTTTTTAACCTTGTTATTCTGTTAGGTTGTCCAGTTTTCTTCAATTTAGTATATAATAATATATATATGTTTATTTACTGATAAGTAGTTGGGATCGTAATTTTTTTTTTTTTTTTTTTACTTCCTTGAATTAACTGCTTAAAAATTGAGGAAATAAATGGGCGTGGAAAGAGTTAATCTATCAATTAATTTTGTTTGTTTCTGTAAAGCATAATTGACTAGACTTGATGGACACATTATTATATTAACCCTTTCGACCTTCTGAGCCCGATATACTGGCTTATAGTATTTATGAATATAACGCAACACCAGTATACTATTTTAGTATACATTGGGAAGTAAACATGTACAGATGTAAAATAAATTGCAGAATGAAAGGGTTAATATTAACAAATAATTGCAGAAATTATTTTTCAGGTTTGGTTGTAATCTTGTTTATTGTTTCAGTAAAGTTATTTATCCCACCACACATTAGATACTAGTTGTACTTTCAGCATACATATTGTCCATATCTGCAGGAATCATCAATGCCCAAAACTGTTTGTTGTCTCCAATTTCAGACATGTTTAACAAGATCATTCACATTGTCAAGACTTTCTTTCTTTCTCGAATCCTGTTTGCCTCACAGCGTCAGGTCAAGAAGAGATTTCTAAAACAGGCCCTAGTATGCGCTTTGTAAATAGTCTCTTTCATCACCTCTGTTATCTCTGAGGTCCATCTTTTGCGTGGCCGGCCTTTTGCTTTGTACCCATTGTATCGAGCAGCATTGTCTTGAGGTGCATTGTCAAGACAATGCTATTAATGTTCGAGTGAACATGTTTTCTTTACTTAGCAGAAAAATATAAATTATTTGACTTTTTTCAATGATGATCAGAAATTATAATAATAAGAAGACCTATAACCTGCTGGGATTGCTGGGGTGTCATCATGGAGACATCAACACAAATATGCAATCTGTAGTCTTTAATTTTTCTAACCAAGTATAGAAAGGTCATGAGCTGGTCAGCTCTAGATGTTACAAACCCAAGACGTTCTCTGTACTCCTCTTGCTCACTAGCTAAAATGTGCTTTTCATTGATTCCCTCTGTCACTCCCACTGCAGCTTAACAAATTGGGATTATAAATTGTTATAGTCTCATGTCTGTAGTTCCCATGTTTTTAGAAACATTTCTATTACATTTACAAATATTTCATAGCTACAGTAGTAATCATTTTCAGCTAATGACATACAGTATGTATGTTCATTATTCCTGTTGAATACTGGTTACGCTAATCTGTATTCTCTTACCTAAAGGGTCTAAAATCAAAGGATTGACTTCATTGCAGAATCTTCACTGCAGAATATAGCTCGGTGGCACGACAATAGTATGTCTCGGTGGTACTTCTATTGCACAAAGTACAAACTCCTCAGCTCCGGCAACAATTCTAGTGGTCTCTGGCAAAAATGTACTTGTGAACAGAACGGCACTGTCCGAATTTAAACCCATGACCTTAGGAGCTCACCGGATTAAACACTTAGTCGCAGAGACCTCTGCCCCTCTTAACTAAACCTCCTTGTCCGATGCTTGATTTCAAACTCCTTTATTCTCATCGCTGCTTATTCATCTATTCTGGTGTCTTCCTCCAGCAAACAATAATGTTTGACCTCTACTTCACTCATGCCCATATTCAATGTCCCCTTATCAGGTGCTCTAGATGCCATCACATCAGTTGTTTTATTTCATTTTTCTGAACGTAATCATGACAAGGACTGTAGATATATACAAGGACCTGGATATAGAAGTAGAAATAATGCAACACAATCATGTTTATACTAACCTCTATCCATTCGATATTTGTAAATGCCAGATACTTCTCCTATCTCAGCCTCACTGTTGACGAAGGTCCTGTAATCTTCAAGTGGTTTTGAGCTAATTTCATCAAGTTCAACACTGTTTCTAAAATTGAGACCAATAGTGTAGATGCCTGTGCCAAGATCCTTTAGACGGTTGGCTGCAGCGTAGCTGCGCTCACTATTTGCACTTCTTTCACTACCTAAAACATTGACAAGCAAATTCAGCATCATCATCTTCATCTGAAGCAACAACATATTTGTAGGTGTTGCATTGTATGTTAAATATGTATCAATGGTCTAAAGGCCAAGGATTGACTTCACTGCACTGGATTTCCCCATATTACTCTATCTCTGTCAGCAGAAATGGCATGCCATCATCTACTGGGAGTGTTGAACAAAGCACAAACTCTGTAGCTCCAACAACAATCCTAGGGATCTCTTGACAAAAATGCACATGTGACTCAGTTGAGACGTGAACCCAAAACCTTCAGAATGATAGACAAACATATTAACCATCCGCCGTAGAGACCCCTGTATGTTAAGTATACATTCAAAAACCAAATTGAAGATCAAATCCAGTCAGCTTGTCCCTGTCAGAACATGGCTTGCATGATCGCAACTGTACATACCACCCTGTCCTGCAAGAGGTGTCTGACGACTGCCCTAAGTCATTTTCAACTTGTCTATGACATCTTGCATTCTTCCTCTCCTTGGTTTTCCTCTCCCGTCTGCTTACCATCATGCTCTTTCGAACGACCTTCTCCAGAGAATCACATCATTTTATATATCCAAATCGCCAGAGTGGTTACTGGGGCTCAAATTTGGGGTGTAAAGAATAGAAGCACTGTTACCTGCAATGTATGTCGTAAGAGGCGTCTAAGGAAGTTTGGCTGAAATCGGATGCACGTGTCCTAAGCGGTGTAGAAGTCTGCGATTAGGGGCCTACAAACCAATGTGCAATGTATACACGTTCTTGGCAAAGATCAAATATATCACAAAGAGTGATTAAAATTGGTCATAAAGAACAAACACAAAGAAGAAAAAGCAGAAGATATATCCAAAGTATTTCATTTGTATCTTCTTTAGCAAACACTTATCTTAAATTGAAAGCGTAAAACAGAGATATCTGTAATTTTTTCTGTTCATGGTATTCTGAGTATTCTTCTGTAGAATTTGAATTTAAAGGCATTAATAATAGCAATAACCGTGCATGCAGGATGATGACAACAGCCTCAGAAGTGTACTGCTGTACAACACTGGTGTGCGTGGAGGTGACTGTAGAGTCCAGTCTTAGAACACAATCCCCTACCGCAGGTGGAACATACAAGATCAAGGTTAGACATATGAGTGTTATGTGTTTTGTCTTTTCGGGCAGCTTGCTTTCTCTGCTCCTCAATGGCACGACGATTCTCAGCTATGCGAGTTCCTCTTGTGTTGTTACAGTGCCACATTTGGCGATCTTGCGCGAGGGATGCCCAGCGCATGGTCTCTATATCGAAGCATTTTAGAGGCACTTTAAGAGTGTCTTTAAATGCATTAAGTGATTTATCAATGGACTGCCAACACAATCTATCTCTTACCATGGTGGCACACTATGGTAATACATATTTGTCAACTGTTTGATGTTTCACTACCTGTCTTACTCTTATTCCGCCGGTTTTCAATATTTTCTTCTTGTATGGTAAAAACAAAATATATTTGAATATCTGTCCAAAATATTTGATCCTCACATTGTTACATTTTTTTCAGTATTTCTCATTAAATTTAAAATGTGTCCATTTCTTCCTCATTTGCTTGGTTCTATTGTCACAAAGTATCAGCAATGGTTTTGTATATTTACATTTCAAGGGTCTCATCTAGGCTTCTACATCGCTAGTATTTCTGCACTATTATAACAATAGTAACAATCATACATCACAAATGATGATGACAAATGCCTCACATATATGCTGCATCTTATAACTGTGGAATACATTTGAAGGTGATTGTTCAGTCCTAATCTAGCATGGAAGCTCCTGTAAAATGTTGGACACACAGAATTGAAGCTGAGAGAATAGATATTCTTCTTCTTGCGTTCGCTCACTATAAATTCTGGCATAGTCAGGGCACTGGTATTGCACTTCTGACTGATTTTTGCATGAAAACAAGCTTTCGCTTTTATCAGTGTTCCCCGTCATACAGGTGTCCGACTTCAGAGAAAGAAGAGATGTTTCTCCCTCTATCCTTTTCAGCAGGATGTTTCCGTTCGATGTCATAAAACTTCCACGATTAAGGTATCTTGATTGATGTTACCAAGCCAAAGTTGTATCAATGTTGATGCTTTGCAGATACACTTTTAATGAGTTTTAAAATGTTTCTGTTCGTCAACTGTCAGTTTCTCTCAGAGGATCTCAATATATAAGAAGTGTTTTTGGTATATGATCATCAGGCATAAGAACTGCCCATCTGCACATCTGACGTGAACCATCTCTAGTACTCTATTCTGTCATGTGATACAGAACATCTTTCATGGCAACCACTAGGTAAGTTGTTTAGCTTCTTGGCATATTGACTATATTGTGTCCATGATTTGTTGGTTGTCCAATGTCCAAAACCGACATCCATAGAGCAATATTGATTCTTCCTAATGCTGAAATACTTTCTTCTATAATTTCAGTGCCACAGACATGTTATGCTTGGTTGTTTCAATTTTCATAATGATAGAGTTAACTTGGGGCCTCATGTATTTAACTGATGTTAGTCTAAGTAATCATGAATATATCTCTTAAAAAAACTATACTGCTAGATAAACAAATTTACATTTTATAGTTTCAATTTACTCAGCATTTCTATTTCTGAAAAAACAGTTATGTGAAAAAAAGTTTTCAAAATATTTTTTAGTTTATAAATACAAACGCAATGTCTCACTCAAATTTTGTTAATCATAGCGAACTTCACAAACAACAATTCTAACACAGAAGATCTTCGGAATCAAATTGTTGGCCCAATAGATCTTATAATCAACATGTTTTAAAATATTGCATCACCGTACGAGAATTGTTTCACTAGTTTATAATGTATTATAATCATAGATGTACTGTTGTATGCTAATAAATATTAGTCTATAAAACATTATGATTCTCAAACATGTTGATAAACTATTTGTTTACTGAATACTGTTCACCTAGGTAACCCCCAGTATTACCTGTGAGTAAGACAATATAGTTTCTAGCCTTTGATCTATCACCATTAGATGAAGTAAACATGGAGCGTCGGACATAATCAAAAGCATCTGCCACATCCGGTTGACCCCTGCTTTGCCGGTTTTGTAGTCTGTCAACACTGGTAATAACTTCATCCTGGAAGTTGTATCTATAGAGATAAACAATAAATATAATTGCAACAACTGAAATCCTTCAGCCAGATGTTGTATACAAATCTATTGAGTTAGAGTTTGTTTACAAGTTATCACTTAACAAATTATCAAGTACTGACTGAGATAAGTGAAAATTTCACTAGCTTTTTACCAATAATTGTCTTCTACCAGTTCTATACTAACAATTAATTTGTTAAACACATTCTCAATTTGTTCATACTTCAAGTTGCTCTCAATGTTGTGACAATACCTTGATAACAAGCAACCAAAGATAAACAATTCCACTTTGATTTATGCTTCATAAATAGCAACATTGAATACATCGAAAGACAACAAATGCAGTGGTTTGGACATTTAATGAGAATGAAATACAACCAACCACCAATTACAGCATATAATGAAAAGAGATCGAGTACTAGAGCTAAGGGAAGACCAAGAAAAGATGGATAAACAATATCAAGACCACACTACATAAACACGGATATAACACAACAAGGGCGACTCATCTGGACCTAGAACACAAATTAAAGTTCCCATCCCTACGCTTAATGGCAAGAATGGATAGCCAACTCCATCTTCCACCTGGGAATAGACAATAGACAAAAAAATAGCAACATATTTAGGACACTATATGTGTGACAGTAGGAGTTGGGGGGAGGGGATGTAAGTGTGGTGGTCATCTGTGGTGTAGTAATATGGTGCTCACATCTCCATTCAAAACTACTTGGTCGGTTTTCCACATGGAGAGATGATATTATTTTCCAGTGATCGCTGATCACAATGTATATGAGATTGAGTTTCCAGAAAAGTTATATAGACCTCTAGAGTTGCACATTGGCAAGAAAAGAATTTGTGATGCACATCAAAAGAGCAACAATATGAGCAGCTCTTAATTCTAAACATGACCACCAATTACAGTTATATACCAATTACCAACAATAAAGAACATACCTGTTGAGGTGGAAATCTGCTCTAGATCTGGAATCAAAGGTCATGCCACCAACTCTCCATTCTCCAGAGTCAATAGCTAATTGTGCAGTAAAGTCCTTAATAAAAGACTTCATCCAACCAAAGATTCGGTTGTCAACTGAGGAGTCTAACATAAAGACCAAATCTGTGCCATTCTCACTGTATCCTTGACGATAGTAAAAAAACATAACACCATTAAAAAACTGTTTAGATATTTCATTTTACAATTTTAAACTTTGTTTTGGTATCTCTGTTACATTGAAGACTGTTGCTTCCCTTTCACTACAAAAGTAGGTCTACTTAGTTTGCATTCTGCACAGAGCGATCAGATACTTTTCCAGCGATCCCTATCTCAGTGTTGGCTTAGTCCTCTCAGAGATGGACAATAAAATGTAGAAGTTGAGAACATAATAGAAAGCTTGGTAGTTGAGAAATTGAAAAGTATAAGCTGGAAAGTCGTTGTCTGGACATTATTCATTTAACATTTTAAAAAATAAAGCTTCTACAAATTGTTACTTTCATCAAAATAACATTCATTTAAGAACCCTTACTAGTGCTACAGAGTTATGCACTGTCGCAGAGATCTTTCTGTGTGAGCAAGAGATCAAAGTATACATGATTATTCATCAGAGTGCAATGATGATGTTCTTACCAATCCACCAATTTAAACCTTATTTGTTACCTCTCCTTGTTTTAGGCAATAACTACTGGTATGTCTCACTACTCCCATGCAATGTTTAAATTGCACTTACCTCTTTTTAATAAATTTTGCAAGTAAATATTTACTAAACACAACAATTATTTACAAAAGATTATGCTAAAGTCAACACAAGTGCACATGTTTTAACTCTTTCGACGCTTTAAGTCGCACCCTGCGTCACGGCGAAAGTCTGTTGCACCCTCCATTAGCCACACACTCGCCATAGAGTTGCTTCCCTTATAAGAAGTCTTTCTAGTTTTATTTCTACTGTTTTACTTCTACTACTTTTCAACCTTGTTATTCTATTAGGTTGTCCAGTTTTCTTCAATTTAGTATATAATAATATATATATATGTTTATTTATTGACAAGGAGTTGGATTGTTTTTTTAACCTCCCTTGAATTAAGGGGGGATTCGGGTCTTGAAATTCAAGAATCTATTTTCGTTGTTTTCATATTAATATAAAATTTGTATAAGCATTTTGAAAGAGTATGACTTAGAATAGTAGAAAAAATTAGTAAAAAAAATGTCAAAGTGTTGCCATGGAAACAATACAAAATGGCCGGCAAAAACAAAATTTCAAATCCCTAAGGCTCTGAATCTAATGAATGTAAATGAATTCTGTTTTCACTCTAAGGTGCACAATTGTAATATCTAAAATATTACACATGATTTTAGGATATATTAAATATTTAATTTTTATAAATTTTTGGTAAAAATTCCCTCAAAATGTGGTCAAAAAAGCTGTTTTTGGAGGGTGTGTTTACACAAAAATTCATAAAAATGTAATATTTAATATATCCTAAAAAGGATCAGTAATTTTGTAGATATTACAATTGCGCACCTTAGAGTGAAAACAGAATTCATTTATATTCATTAACTTCAGAGCCTTAGGATTTGAAATTTTGTGCTTAGCGCCATTTTGTATTGTTTCCATGGCAACGCGTGACTTTTTTTTTTTTTGTAATTTTTTCTACTATTCTAAGTCATAATCTTTCAAAATTGTTATACAAATTCTACATTAATACCAAAGCAAAGAAAATAGTTTCCAGACCAGAGTCCCCCTGCTTAAAATTGAGGAAATAACTCAGCGTGGAAAGAGTTAAGGGAATACGACACAGGAAACAAGGATAAGCTGGGAACAATGTTTTTGTAATCTGCACCTGCCTTTATTTTGTGGTAACAGTTATGTGATAGTCACAGTACCAGTTAGAAACTATATTCTATAGTATCACACATATTTCTGTCTTCTACAGGGTGTTCAAGATAAAAGTAGCCCGATTGATAAGTCAAAAGTTGCCAGTCACGCATTGTGATTTGTCTCTTTACTCCGCCCGAGTGGTTACCAGGCCCAAATTTTGGGTGTAAAGAATAGAACCACTGTAACCTGCCACGCATGTCGTAAGAGACGACTAAGGAGGTTTGGCTGAAATCGGATGCATGTGTCCTAAACATGTAGAAGTATATGTGTTTAGGGGCCTACCAAACCAATGTGCAACGTATACATGTTCTTAGCACAGATCAAACGTATCACAAAGAGTGATTATAATTGGTTGTAAAGAACAAACGCAAAGAAGAAGTAGTCTCTTTACTATTTAAACCAGTTCTGATTAGCTCATCCTTTTGTCACAATGAATCATCGTCCCTTCCAGCACATAATTACAAACCATCACAAAGAGACTCACTTACTTGACCTAAACTACGTCAAAACTGAACCTTCTTATTTTCATAAATATATGACAGATTGGCTCCCTTGACAAGTTACTTTTATTTTGAAGACCCTGTATTTATCCTGCATCCAGTTTATCTTAATTTACCTTATGTATTCTAGATTTTTTTTTTAAACCAGATGGTTAGCAATGGTCAGTGATGTTAAAAATAAAACTGACATAACAAGACCAATAAAGTTGCTCAGAGAAGCCATTGCACAAACAAATTTTATCACCCAGAAAACAAAGAATGGGTAATTAATGTTTGGAGCATGCTCACTGAATATGGACATGAGGATAAAGGAATAAAACATTAACCAGCTGAACATATCATGGTAATGAAGAAAGTCAAAAAAATAATGATAAACAACAATGGTAGCAGAATGTTGTGACATTCTATGAAATAGTATGACATTTTATATGACACAAGATGTAATGACAGTTCTAAGTAAATAAATAAATTCTGTCTGTCTCTTGATAATTCTGTAGCCAAACGTTCTCTCTATATACTTATTTGGCTGCCCGAGTGGTTACCAGGGCCCAAATTTGGGGTGTAAAGAATAGAACCACTGTTACCTGCCATGCATGTCGTAAGAGGCGACTAAGGAGGTTTGGCTGAAATCGGATACATGTGTCCTAAACATGTAGGGGCCTACGCTATGCGTTTAGGGGCCTACCAAATCAATGTGCAACGTATACACGTTCTTGGCAAAGATCACACATATCACAAAGAGTGATTAAAATTGGTGGTAAAGAACAAACGCAAAGAAGAAGAAGACTTATTTGGCAGCTCTTGCTCCATCACAAAGTAAATATCTGGTTTAAAAATGATATGAAAATTAAAGGAGTAATTGTGTCTGATGAGAATGAGTCAGTTATAACGGCCTCCCTTATGTTCAATCAGATCAGACACAGTTTAAGCCAGTAGATGTGGTACTATACATTGGGAGTTTGTATTTCTAAAATTCTTATGAGTAACCTGTTATGAACTGCATAAATCGGTGCTAATTGTGCCATGTTGAACCAGATTCTCCTAGGTTATTAATGGCTGGGTTAGAGTTAACAACTCAAATCTATACAAATAATTTACTTTTCGACACTGCAGTGTAAACTCATATTGTGTTACAAACATTGTCTACATGTTCCATTCAGAACGATGAATTGCAAAAAAACTAATACAAATGTTGATGATAATTTGCAGCCCTATGTTTTAATACGAATGAAGGGAATATAACATAGAAGAAATATAGTGTCTATAAATATATCTGGACAAACTTTTATTTGAATATATAGAACATTGAGGCAATGGTAACATTGATTTTGAGTGCTCTGTTGACCTAGCTTTCAAACACATCAATTTATTGCAGCATGATAAAGTTATCACTTGAGAAAATTACGTTTGGTTTCAGATTGCCTATTACTTCTATCATGTCTGTTGTTTAATGTATGCTTATTAAGAATTTATCATAACTTGTCCCAGTACATATTTCAATACTGTCGTAATACTTTACAACACATACATATTATTCTCATTACAGCAACATGCATTCTTCAATTCTTCTTCATTTCTATTGTGAATTATCTCTATGTCAGCACCTTCAAGGTATGTCTTTTACGGATTTTATTCTGAATGATATTTACAGGAATGTCTTATTTCTTTATGTTGTCAATACATTAATTTTTGTTTGCTTCTCTTTTCTGTCTAGAGTTACTTGAAAAATAATGTTAGTACTGTGCAAAGATGTGGTCAAATATCTTGCTTGCTTTGAGACATAGTTCTTGTATGTAAATACTAGGTACGATGTAGAAAAATGTCAGTTCTTGAATTGTCTTCTCAAGGTTTGCTATCAGTGGCATATTCCTGAATATGCAAACACTTTAAAAATGTATCTAAGTTGATATTGCATAAATATAAATTTGTTTTAAAATAATGAGCAAATAATACGTCCATATAAAACTTACGCGGTGTTCTTCTAGGTGTGGTCGTTCTGCGAGTTGTGGTGGTTGTCAATCGTGTAGTGATTGGACGTGTGGGCCTAGTTGTCGGCTGAGGGGTTGGACGACGTGTTGTGGTAGTTGTTGGGGCTGTGAATTTTAACAAGATTATGATTTTCTTAGAGAACTCATGCATAAAAATAAAATATTTAGACACTGTACATAATAATAAATAAATAAACAATTATAACATCCTTTTCAAATCTCATGTATATATTTAATTGTTGGAATTGTAAGATAGAATTGCATGTATATTTGAAATTTGAGCTGTCTGCATGTTGAATAATATCAGCACACTGTTCTGTATCTGTTCTTTACTCCTTTTGTTCATGTATCAACATAAATTATGCTAATAGTACAACAAGTGCATGCCACTGAAGCTGTGCCAATAGTATATTCCTAATATGATAGCAAATCTGACAGAATAATATTATAGTCATATAGTCATATGTGAATGTGAGCTGATAGACATGGTGGGCAGGTACCAAAGCAAGCATAGGGATGAGCAGACCACCCAAGTATGCAAAAAAACTGGAAAGTCCAGCACAGGCTGGAATCCAGTGAGTGTTTCCGCCCACAGCGAACTACTACTGCCTTGTAGTTAGATTGGGGACAATCAAAGGCTAGCGGAGTAAACTGTACACAAAACTGGACAGCAGGCAAACCAAGTAGTACAAAAAAAGACCGGTAACCTGGGTATATGATGCTCAACAACCCAGGAGGGCAGGTCATCTAAGGGTAGCTACCCTAAAAGAAAATAGCAATCTGCTGCCTTGCAGGTCGGCTGGGGACAGTCAAAGGCTAACGGAGAGTGAACCCAATACACGCTGGCTGAAATCAGACACGTTACCAAAGGATAAGCACCAGAGCTCCAAAAGGCGCTGAACAATGTGACGTAAACATCTTTTCTTTAACAAAGGCTGTTTATATATCACAATAAGAATGAACAAAATGGCTGAAAAAGAACAATCACGAGAGAGAGAGAGAGAGAGAGAGAGAGAGACAGAGAGAGAGATACTGCCCCAGTGACACATCAGTGATTATACATAGATACTGATTCAGTCATATGTCAGTGAATCTGTGTCAATAAGCTTCAGACATGTCAGTGAATACATGTCCATACTGTTGCAGTCATATGTCAGTGAATATGTCATACTGCTCTAGTCACTTGTCAGTGAATATATGTCCATACTGTTGCAGTCACACGTCAGTGAATATATGTCCATACTGCTGCAGTCCCATGTGAGTGAATATATGTCCATATTGCTGCAGTCATATGTCAGTGAATATACGTCCATACTGCTGCAGTCATATGTCAGTGAATATACGTCCATACTGCTTCAGTCATATGTCAGTGAATCTGTCACAACTCCATCAATGACCTCACTTACTCAATTAGTCTAACTTTTACTAGAGTTAAATGTTATAAGACAACATGAGTTAGCACTGATGGACTCCCACATGATTAATCAGATCTCACAACAGGATACTATACAACTCATTAGATGTGGCAATAAAGCAGGGTTTTCTATTTGTTAGATTTCACCAGTAGTCAATCTATACAAATATGTGTTCCATTGAACAATATGCAATCACCTTCTACAGTTGGAAAGAAGTCAGAATGATATGGACTAGACCATAGAAAACAGAACCACTGTGTTCAGCTTTCTGGTGACTACACCCATTGTAAAGGTGAACCGACTCAGGATGTGACCGTCCTCATGTTTAAACATTTTGACACACACCTAGAGTATAGACTATTGTGCATGGCCTGCTATCAATCTGACTAAAGCACAATGATGATAGTCCCATCAATCAAAAATAAATTGGTAAATTCTCAACATTTATGTACTGTTATTACTTTTACAATTAATTTTGACAATTCTGTATATTTTGAGATTCTATTGAACAAATTATTGAAAGAATAAGAATCCGACAATCAAGGTTCTTCGGGCATATAATGCGAAGAGAAGGTTTAGAACATTTGGTGACTACAGGTAAAATTCAGGGAAGGAGAGATCGTGGAAGACAGAGGGAGAAGATGTTGGATGGCCTGACATCATGGTTCGACAAAATATCGACGTCAGAACTGATTATATGCACCAAGCAAAGAGAGTTGTGGAGAGACATGATCGCTACGCCGGCAGGCATGGCACTTGATTGATTGATTGAACAAATTAAAGTTAACAAATGTTTGTAAAGATATTTGTAAAGATAATGAAGTTTACAAATAATTCCTAAATGAAATCATAAAACCATGATTTGTTTTAGTGCATATACTAAGAGTTCAGAAATATAGATTATTCTTTCTATTACTTCTTGCAATCAGATTTTTAAGACAATCATATAATTGAGTTGGTGTGTCAATGCATGGTGAAAATGCTGCTTCTAAATGGCATCCAAAGCAGGACAATTGAATGATTTCCAGCTTTCCCCATTTTATTCTTCGATACAATAAACACCCCAGACAGAAGCCCTTTACCTTTCTCAGTACAGATGTGGAACCATCCGTGTCAGTTGACAATAGTAACATTAAAAATACACATCCATTGGTATAGTAATTAAGTCAATTAGTTATAAGAGCAGTTATCAGTACCTGGGGTTGTTGTAGGTCTTCGTGTTGTAGTTGGACGTTCTGTTGTTATTCTTTGTGGTTGAGTGGGTCGTTCTGTTTGTGTTGTTCTTCGTGGTGGTTGAGTGGGTCGTTCTGTTGGTGGTGTTCTTCGTGGTGGTGGAGTGCGACGTTCTGGTGTTGTTCTTTGTGGTGGTGGAGTGGGTTTCTGTGTCTCTTCTGTTGTTCTCCTTTCTGTTGCGATTGTAACTGCTTGTCCTTACAGAAAAGAAAGAAAATATGCTAGTTAACCATGTGTTTTCATTTTTGTCTGTACGAATCAACCCAGCCAAACAAAAAATGGAAACAGCAACAAAATAAGGATCAATACTATTTTAACATGGCACTGTATTTTGAACTACAAGTCAACTGTGAAATATCAAAAACGAAAAAAATAAAACAATAAAACTTTTGAAAAGAAAGAGACATAGCTGGGTCAGACAGCATCCCAGCAAGGGATATAAAAGCAGACAACAATACATCAACAGAGATGTTATACAAATTTGAGCTACAGCTTGAAAAAGCTTTAGCTGACTGGAAAAAGGGACATCTAACCAATCTACCCACAAATGGAATTTAAAAGAATACATCAATTACAGATGGATATTGTTGTTATTGGCAAACAAGGGCACCCAGATATCTGACACTGTAGCCAGCTGCACTAGGGAGGACTAGCTACTCTTTGAAAGGGTGAAAAGTGATATTAAGTAGCCTGTGAATGAAGCACAGTGCACCCAAAACATGCTTACCTCCACAAGGTGCATACAGGTAACTGAGGCCATGAGATTTCAGGCTAACAGGGATCTGATTCACGTAGGAGACAGGTATCTACAACAGGTCTAGCAAGCTGACAAATGGTGGAAATAACCACTATTAAACAAATAAGAGATGCAGAAATCCTTCGCACAAATCATCAGAGAAGCAGAAGAAATATACAGAGATAACAACACGGTTACAAACTGCTAGCAGTGCAATGACTAAACAAGAAGAATGTTGCTATCATTTCCAGGAAAACTATTAAACATAATCATCTTGGAGAGACTAATCAAGGACATAGACAAACAGTTGAGATAAGTTTAGATATTTTCAGAAATGGTAGATACTGTATAGACAAAATAACAGCACTGCACATTATAATAGCCCACAGCATGCAATGAAATTCTTCCCTTTATATTGAATGTGTGTATTGTGATAAAGAATTGTACAGTTTAGATAAAGAATCAATCTCGTAACTGTTGAGAAATTATAAAGTAACTATATTGTTCATTAACCTTTAATGAAAACATATATGAAGAAATAAAATGTATAATTCTTCATGAGTATCTCACAGAAATATATGAGATAAGAACAGGTATGTAGCAGATGTCTCTTGCCACGATTATTGACAACAAACTTTTAATAATGTTTATTATTTTGGCTGGTATTCCAAAAAAAACCAATGATATGCTAGTGCCTTACCCCCAAACACATTCCTGATAATGAACATAAGAAAGCTAGGAATGCAGTTTAATTTAAAATAAATACAGCTGAGTCCACTTAAGCCAAATTACATTACACCAACTATCTGCTTTAACAAACCGTTTTTTACCAAACCAGATTTTGGCTTCTTGAAGCATGCTAGCTAAATGATGGAAGTATAACAATTTCTGCTAGTAGCTTTGATATTATTGTTCACATAGCATGGGAGTTCTAATTGTAGAACACTACTAATGTCACTATCAAATAAAGCTGTAACAGTCCTACGTATATCCTGGACAGAGAAGAGAACAAATAGATCTATCCAGAAAGAACTCAAAATCAAAGAAAACTGGCTGATGCTACAAATAAGAAAGAGAAAATTGAGATATATTTTGGACATATAAAAAAACATGAAGGGCTGGAGAAGACCATCATGGAAGGAGGAATTCTGGCAAAGAGAAAAAGAGGAAGACCACGGAGAAGGTGGATTCAGAATGTAACTGAAGGTTTGAACATGACGGCTGCAGAGGCAGGACATCTGGCCTATGAGAGAGAGAAATTCTGGAGTACTGTTGAGGTGGCAAAGTTCTGCTCAGAACAAGCTATTTGATGATGATGATGAATAGTACCTTAGTACACTGCCATTATTATCACTTGTAATGAACATCCATTTCTTAATTAGAAATATGTCAACAACTAATAGTTTTCTATTGTCAATGAGGTAGTGATTCCAGAAAGTAATCACCTCAATTCGGGATCAGTTGAAGATTTATATACACTGAATTTCCAAAAACAAAAAAAAGAACACTAAAAACAGAATTCATTACATTCAATCTCCTTTAGTAAATCTTTGTCAAAATTGCTGGAGACGGAGTAGTTCTCCATAGATCTAATGAAGGCTCTAAATATATCTGTGCATAAATAGCATATACAAAATTCTGCAGTATATTTTATTCACAAAGAAATCTTATTAAAAGAATAAGAATAAGACAATCAAGGTTCTTCGGGCATATAATGTGAAGAGAAGGTTTAGAACATTTGGTGAGAACAGGTAAAATTCAGGGAAGGAGAGATCATGGAAGACAGAGGAGAAGATGTTGGATGGCCTGACATCATTGTTCGACACAAGATCAACATCAGAACTGATTACATGCACCAAGCAGAGAGAGTTGTGGAGAAACGTGATCGCCTACACCGGCAGGCATGGCACTTGATTGATTGATATTTTATTGTCTAGATACTTATTTGTGCAATTCATTGATTAAATGTGATACTTACTTGTTGGTGGAGGCATTGAAAACACCTCTGAAAAAAAAAAGTGTATCATAGATTTACTTAAAACAGAAATGCTGGCAAATTGTACATCCATCCTCTCCCATTTGCGCATATATGTGTAACAACTATATTCATCCTTTATCCATATGTTTAGATATGTGAGATTTTCACATACAAAATCTTCCACTTATATCAACACACAATTGTTATAATCCACTGTCTCTAATTTATCTACAATCACATTACATTTGTGCACACTTCCTCTCCTATTTTTACATATGGAATTTAGACATCAATTTTCTAGATATGAGCAAATATTGCATCCATCAGAACTCATTATTTGTACATAAATATGAGCAATCATTCAGACATATCAAAATACAGATTTGTTATTTACACTTCTTCTTCAATGATCCAGCGGCGCTTGAGCTCTTGGTCTTCGACTCAGTGCTATGTAGTGGTATCTGCAAGTGTTTGTTAGATGTTCTTTTGTTCCATTTATCTGGCCTTAGAGGAAAGAGGATCTTCCTGATGTCATCTAGTGCTTGGCACCTGAAGAGGTGGTGGTGAAGAGGTGCTGGGTTTGAAGATTGAAGTAACAAGAAAAGAACAACATAACAGGTATATGAGTAGGCTCATCAATCAAAATCGAACTGGTATGGTCAGTCGCTGGAGGCTGGTTGGAGATATAGCAAATGAGTTCGGGACAACTATGGACATGTCCGGAGTGCAATGAAGATATTCCAAACTGAAACTAAAACAGAGGTGGTGGTGAACGGTTTCATGATGATGTGTGCACACACAGCTGGCACTCTGGAGTGTGTTAGGGTTGAATTCTGTTCAAGTTATTATTAAGTGTTATGTGTTGGGTTCGAAGTCTAAAAATGGTGCTCGGGTTTCTTCTTGCATGGTGGTTGATGTTGTCATTAAGGTTAGGGCTAGCCATATGCCTGTAAACCTCTCTTCCTGTGTCTCCCATGGTCCATCTGTTCAGTCAAATGTTGTTATTTTCACAAAATGTCTACATTTTAAACTGGTTAATGAAATATTGAGGAAGGCAGTAGGAGTCACCAGGAAAGACAGACTACAAAATGAGGACATCAAAAGCAGAGTGGGCATAAATTCATGCACCAAATACATCGAAAGACAACAAATGCAGTGGTTTGGACATTTAATGAGAATAAAATACAACCAACCACCAATAACAGCATACAATAAAAGAGATCGGGTACTAGAGCTAAGGAAGACCAAGAAAAAGATGGATAGACAATATCAAGACCACACTACATAGACACGGATACAACACAACAAGGGCGACTCATCTAGTCCTAGAACGCAAATTAAAGCTCCCATCCCTACGCTTAACGGCAAGAGTGGACAGCCAACTACATCTTCCACCTAGGAACAGACAATAGACAATAATGAAATATGCCAATGTGAATTCATTGTCTTACACTTACTTGGACAAGCAGAAGCTAAGATAACGTCATCCACATACTGTAGGTCATCAAAGTTTGCAACTTTGATACTATTTTCCCTAGCTGGTGGGGAAGCAATGCCATCAAGCTCACGATAGTCACTCAGTCCAACTCCAATACTGTAAATGTGAATGCCCTCGTCATGAGCCAACCTAGCACTGGCAACTGTTAGTTCAGTACTAGTAGTTGAGACACCATCTATTTGAGAACAAATTTACACTAATTAAAAACAAGAAAAAATAATGGTAAGAATTTCATATATAACAACTTAAGAGAATAACGGAGATTGCTGAATGTGACTGGTGCAAAAGACAATCAATAAATTTGATGGTCACTGCTGCCTACTAATTTGTGCACCTTTTCCAGATTAATTTTGTCATTTCATATTTCCAAAAACTTTTTTTTCCCATTCTCCAACTTTCAGCATGTTGTGTTAAGCCATGATGACAACAATTTGAGAGGTGTGTTATTACTTCTCTCTGTAGAGAGTGACTGTAGAGTGTTATTGCTATCCCCTATCACAGGTGGGACACAATTGAATCTCCATTATGGAGAACTGATCTCTGGAAAGGGACTGGAAGACCCAAAATGCGATATAAGGATTTTTGTAAACACTTCAAAGGCACTTGAAAAAAACTCATGCACATGGACCACATATTCAACCAAAGAAAAGAAGCGCGGCATGGGCTGTTGCATTTTAAGTACAGCCTGATCAAACAATCAGAGGAAAAGGGGTTTTACTCCAGGATGCAACCCCATCTCGAAAGATCTGTCTCATCGTTTAGGTGTGAGAATTGTGACAGCGACAGTCTCTCCTGCATGAGACTTTACAGTAGTCACAAACGGAGCTACTAAGCACCTTAACAACTCAAGTTCTAGGGTCGTACAGGATTTAAATAGAACTACTATTACTACTATAATTCACCACTATTATCAAATGTTTCATTATGTATAAAGAGAAAACATGCACCCCATTAAGATACAGGATAGGTATCAACCATGATCTCCAGTAAAAAAAAAAATAGTTAATTTAACCCATAGAGATTGCAGAGCCGATATATCGGTTCAGAGTAATGTTCATGATGTCGCAAAACCGATATATCGGCTTTTGGATGTCTGTTCACGGAAACGAATGTATCTTCACAACCCCTTTACTGAAGTTAAAAATCTTCAGAAACGGAAAGTACATATATGTAGGTACATTACTATCTCCATTTAACAAAGATTTGAAAGAGGGAAAGCAGTGTATTATTGTGTTCAAGTCGAGACATTTTTTTAAACGTTAATGATTCCGACGATGTTTACAGTGTAATCTTGAGTACTGTTAGATCAAATTCTAACTTGTGATAGTAATAAAGAAGATTTAATTGATGGTAAGAATGACATTTGATTGCTTATGAAATGCAGTATCAATAGTTGTAAGTCTAATGTAATAATTGCATCTAAAGAATGGGCGCTCCACATTCCATTTATTGACGTGTCCGCACTAAAAAAATGAATATTATAAAAACTACTGCACCTAGTTAGACGAAACTTATAGAATATGTTCCCACATGGATTATCTTTATTTAACTGCTACTTCTGGAAACATCTATGAATATTAAGATGTAAAACAAACCCAGAGTAAAAATATTTGTTATGATTTTTTTTTTAAATAGTCATGCTACAATAATCTAATTTTCTCAAACGTATATCACCTGATGTAAAATATTATTATATTAATGTATTCCACATTCAATTAGCAACAATTTAAATATAATATGTCATACTTTAGAGAAACAGTACTAGAGTTAAAAAGATTTAAACTAATTGACATTGAATGTTAAATTAGAATCGCAAAATAAATGCGTACAGAGGTCAAAATAATACAGGGCGAAAGGGTTAAACCCTTCCCATCATCAAGGTCCGTATCCTTTACAGGACGTTGCTCTCTTTGCAGCACATCTGAAATTCACTCTGTCTCTTGCTAGTTCACCCACTTCGTTGATGGTCATGTTATGTTATGTTATGCGATCGACGTCATGGCACATTGGGCATTCCCATTCGTGCTCTGTCCTCCGTTGCAGCAGCCATCCCAAAGTCCATTTGCTCACAGTACCCATGAGAAGTTGATTACTATATCTTCTCTCTCTACCACGAAGACGACACTGTCTGGCATGTCCAAACTTAACACCTAATTCTCGAACTCGTTCCAGTGTCTGAGACCCGCCCATGTCACACAATTGAGAGCGTACCGCATTGATGATATCGGCTCTGTCCATGCTTCTGCCCACTTGAGTCGGGCACTGTTTGCAAGAGAGTCAGCAGCTCTTACCCGCACTCCAGCATGTCCAGGCATGTACAGCCAAGTCATATTCTTGAGATGTGATCTTCGAATGCTGTTCACCCATTCCACCCGCATACTTCCAGATGCAATCAGTTGAAGCATACTCATCGAGTCTGATATGATGATCGTATGGGTAACCTGTTGCTCAGCCACCCATGACAGAGCCCTGGAGGCAGCGGTAATCTCCATAGTCATGCTCGATGTTGTTGTCTCGAAAGCCCCGCAGTCCTCATGAAGTGTGCGACCATTTCATTGTGCTGAGTAAGCCCACGATGATCTGGTGCACCGCTTGACAGAGCCATCGGTGTAGATAATGATATCACCTGGGTGGGAGTGCTGATCCACGAGTGCAAGAATTTCCGCATTGACGACGCCGGGGCCCATTCTCTACAGCGGCGTCCAAGTGTGCTGATAAACCTGGCGTAAGCAGTCATATCCTCTGATATAGGCATCCATTCGTCACCGTGCCTCAGCTCATCTAGAGTACTTCTTTCTTTCTTCTTTTGTCCTTCTCTGCTTTTTTGCCGCTAGGCGTAGCAGGTTTAACTGATGATCGGTTTCCGAGATAATGCACGCTCGGTCGCTTGATATGGTGTGGTATTGTGGAGTTTTAAGATGTCTGTAACTCCATCAACCCATCTTTTCTTGGTCTGCCCCTTCCTCTTGATGATTCCATTTTCAGGTTGTACGCTCTTGCAACTGGTGTATTCGGGTTCATTCTGACCAAGTGGCCAAACCATTTGAGTCTCTGTTTTTCAATAAATCTAATAGCAGGTGTTGTTCCGACTGTTCTTCTAATTTTCTCATTTCTTATATGGTCTCTTCTTGTTTTATTTACTGCTTTCCTCAGGCATCTCATTTCACATGTGGTAATTTTCCTTTCTTGTTCTTTTGTCAGTGCCCATGTTTGGCTCTGGTAGCACAGTGTTGGTAGAAAGATTGAATTTATAATCTGTCTTTTAGTCACTACTGGAATAGCTGGGTGTTTCAAAATTGGGGTAGCTGGTATGTAATGTTGTTGGCTTGCTGGATTCTAGTTTCGATCTCTCTGTCCAGTCTACTATCAGATGTGAAGATACTTCCAGACATTATTATTAAACAGATCTAGAGTACAGACCTGTTTAATAATATCCTCTGCCTCGGCCATCCAGGATCGACCTCTCTTCAATCGCCTTCCCTTGTTCTCATAATTGCGTTGATGGTTATGTTCATGGTTTCTTTAATATCTTGTAGCCATCTTCTTCTTGGTCTGCCTCTGCGTTCTGGGACCCTGCCCTCTAGTATTGTTCTTTCCAGGCCATCGTGATGCTTGATGTGACCAAAGTATGTAATTTTTCTGTATAGTATGTTGTTTATCAGCCAATTCTCTTTAACATTTAGTTCTTTCAGGACATCAGTGTTCTTTCTTTTTTCTGTCCATGGTATTCGTAGGATCTTTCTACCCTTCCCACCCAGCTAAAATATGTACAGCCTGGATAAAATATTAAACTCTTTATACATTACAAGCTTAGGTAGATGAACAATAAATATTTGTTTATCTTCATGTTATACTAAACACTCATTAAAATCATATATATATTTAATGTTCCCTATACACAATATTTGGGTGATATTGAGAAAACAATTTCATTGTTACAGTTAGTGAGTTTACCTGTCAAAACAACTGCAATATTAGGTACATCATCTCTGTCTCCATTGACAGGTGTAAACATAATATCTCTCATCACATTCAGTGCCCCAGAAGTGTTGGTAGTACCAAATCGATATGGAATTCTGTCCACAGCTCTGAGAACACTCTGTAACCTTGTGTGGTCTCTGAGCTGGAAGATCTGGTGTACTTCAGTGCTGTACACAAGTACTCCAACTCTAACATTACCAGAATCTATATCAGTCTTGCTCAAGAAATCCCTCACAAATAACAGCACCTGGAAAATATTTAGCTAGTTAATTTCTTGTTTGTTTTCTCAACAATACTTGTTTCATACATAGCTGTCCAGTACCTATAAAGAGGAGCTCAGTGGTTGGATTCCAAAACACTTTAAATGAAGGTGTTGGATATGGATTTGGAGAGATACACTTTATGTGTTAAGTGACCACTTCACCTACTGGATCTTCTACTTTTATTTATTTGTCTACAGAAGTGTGCTCATTACACTGTGTTGCAGATTTCAGTGAGACTGCAATATCTACATATATCAGCCTAATATATATGATTTCAGAACAACATATAAGTGATAAGTTTCAACTTTTTTTGTGTGTATCTAACTTGCCTAACTAGACTGAAACGATGCCGCCTAAAGGGAACTAAAACCGCATAATTTACTTTACTGAACCGGGTTGTATTCTATATGATCTTATCAGACTCCATGAACACATGTGTGTGAACTTGGACTAGATGGGACAGGTCAGACAATGTCATATTCATGGTAGAGAGAGAAGCCATAATAATCAGCTTCTCATGGGGATGATAAGCAGGTGGACTTGTAAATAGCTGCTGTAATGAAAGATGGAACATTCCAACATAACATATAGTGTATTTTGTTCAAACATATGTTTGATATGTTTAAACTGATCAACAATCAATCAATTGATCAATCTATCTAACCTATCCAACCTACCTCTCTATATATCTATATATCTATCTTACTGCCTCTTTGTGTCCCTTTTGATAAATGAGGTTTTCACCAGAGATTTCCTCCGTTACCAATCTGTCACTTTTCTACCAATCTTTTCTCATGTCAGGTTTCAATCTTTGATCTCTCTTTCCCCAGTTATTCTGCATGTTTTATTTGGATTTGCATGTCTTTATTTCCTATCCACTGTGCATCAGAGAGCTGTACTAGCCAAACACCTACTGGCATAAGATCCAAACATGTCCAATCCATCTCCATATTTTAATGACGACCTAAATGATGCCCAATTTGTTTGTTTTAAATGCTTTTCATTTGCTGTCTTATTTGACCAGAAAACTTGTTGAATTCTTCACAAACATTTAGTTTGAAATGTTTCTAGCTTGCAAATGAAGTGCGTCATTTTTCAGCACTCACTACTGTGTAAAAACAGAATACTGCTTCTATATATTTTAAGTTTTATTTTAAGATTTAATCCTTTGCCTTTCCAGATTTTGTTGAGCATGACAAAAGTTTGACTTGCTTTCTTGATTTTTCCAAGGATGCCGTTTCCTGAATCACCATCCTGCATGCAATATTGTACATCCCAAATATACAATATTTGTTGTGCCACATTACTTTTGTGATATTAACTAAACTGATTCACTACTGCATTTTTTTCGCCTCTGGATGGAATTATTATTTTAGCTTCAAAAATATTGCACACATACTTTAGTTAAACTAACATATTGTTTCTAAATATGATTTAAAGTTGAACTTATTATATATCAAATTAAAGATAAATGAATGTACTTTCACAAAATATTTATTGTATCCGAATATATAATGTTTTGTTTACTATGCTTGAAAAATATTAGCATGTATTAAAAAACTAATTGAAATTGTGAGAACTAAAATCCAACTTGCCACGGGTCTTTATGAACAATATGTTGTATAAATCAGTCTTCTTCTTCTTCTTTGCGTCGTTCTTTACGACCAATTTTAATCACTCTTTGTGATATGTTTGATCTTTGCCAAGAACGTGTATACGTTGCACATTGGTTTGTAGGCCCCTAAATGCATAAGACTTCTACACATTTGGGACACATGCATTCGATTTCAGCCAAACCTCCTTAGTCCTCTTACGACCTGCGTGGCAGGTAACAGTGGTTCTATTCTTTACACCCCAAATTTGGGCCCCGATAACCACTCGGGCGCATAAATCAGTCTAACTGCCCCCTTTATACAGGTAATACATTTATGAATACACAAATATTAAGAAAATAGTCAAGGAATGTAAGGTTTAGGCTGTTCGCAAACTAACATCGTAACCATTCATAAAAATTGCTAGTTTTTTTATGGTCACATGATATCCTAGAATGAATGATAAACTCTGTTTCTTCTTCTTCGATCGTTCTAGGCTTGTTTTTATCATTCTCTTTGTAATATATAAAAAACCAAACATCAGAACGTAATGTACGTGCACCACCTTCAGCACCTATTTGAGCTCAGTTGCTTATCCGTGGGTGGGGTGTCCAATTTCAGCCAGCTATTGTGGATTCGCTTCTTCCGCTAGCCTTAGACTGTCCCCAGCCAAACCCACAAGGCAGTGGGTTGCCATTTTCTTTCAGGGCAGCGACCCTAAGACGGCCTGCCCTCCCGGGCTTATGAGAACCATCTACCCAACAAAATCAGTCGTTTAGTGAACACCTTGGTTTGCCGCCGTTCAGGTTTGTTTACGGTTTGCTCCGCTAGCCTTTGATTGTCCCCAATCATTCTACAGGGTAGCAGTAGTTCCCTGTGATCGGAAATGCGCACTGGCTATGCCTCTGCTGGGCTTTCCAGTTTCTCTGTACATCTGGGTGGGACGCACACCCTGCCTACCTCTGCCGCGATGCTTCCGCGATGCTGCTGCCATGCCTGCACTGGTTTTGCCTCTGCTGGGCTTACCAGTTGTTCCACTGGGTGGGATGCGCACCCTCTTGCCGTGCCTGCCCCTCGATGAGGCACACTATGACTTTTCCCAGCGTGTGTGCTAGCCCTGCCCTGATGCCCTGTCACCATCGTCTTTTTCATGCTCACATTTTTCGCCACATGTGGCGCCGCCATTGCACGTCGGTGTGTGCACTGGTTCTGCCCTGGTGCCTACCTCACTGTTTCCGTCAATTCCTACTGGGCTGTCCGAAATCCGTGTTTGCTCCATGTTGCCCACGTGCAACTCAACTCATCACCCAGCACACTCATCAGCTCAAGAGAGTACGCAAGAATGAGTATGCTTGGGCTCCGAAATTGCCACACGCGGTCAACCTCTCTTCGGTGGTTTTGGTTCGATTCCAACGCGGTCCAACTCATCACCCGGCATTCTCATCGGCTCTAGAGAGTACGCAACAAGAGAGAGAATGCGTGGGTTCTGAATTTCTCCACACGCGGGTCAACCTCTCTTCGATGGTTTTGATTTGAACTTTGGACACATGTGGACCAGCAAGCGGTCCATCTCAGCACCCGGCATTCTCATCGGCTCAAGAAACACGCAACAAGAAAGAGAATGCGTGGCCCGAGTTCCCGCGAGTTCCACATGTCGTTCAAGCTTTTCCTTTGACCGGGAGGCGAGCATTAATAGTCACTCTGGGAGTTCGCTCGTCTGTGTTGCGGGCGGATCCCATCAAGCATGACTACCTTTGCCTCTCAACTTTCCCCAGAGTAGCTCTCCCACAGCACCTGCCCTCTTGGCCAGACCGGAACTACTATCTGTTACCAGGATCACCACGTGGAGGTGAGGGCAGGGGATTAGAGCCATCTCTCTAATCCTGGTGCGCCGCTTCCTTGTGCCTTTGACTGCGACTCTGTTTCAATTCTACTTCTAGCATAAATCACGATGATATGTATTCGTTATCGTTTATACTTCACTTTTACATCGTTTCTGGTTAATATAAAGATCTAATCGGAACGAAAAGTAATAAAATGCAACAATATAGTAAACATCTTTTGAGTGACGTGTGGTCCATGCAATAAGATATATTGACACTTGAGTGTCGTTTGGTACGGAATCAGTTCACGTCTTACTGTTACATTGCAGACTTACCACATGAAAATTATAATTTTTTTTATATTCCTCCCGTACTATTAAATGTGCAAGCAAGTTCTCCATACCACTGTATCCTGGGCAACATGTTTAATCTCTCCTTTGTAAGTGAGTCCAATATTGCCCACCTCTCTCAGTAAAGTTCATTTCAGGGTTTCCTTAGGGTTTCCGTCTTTATTGAGCCATTTGTCTCCCATTTCAATGCCTGCTTTGATCATTTCTTCTCAGAATAGTACAAAATTGTATATATAAAATAGTATACATAAAAAGAACTAAATACAATACTTCACATCTATTGATTACCTTCCTGAAGTTAGCCTCAGTGACACTTGTTGAAGAATCAATGACAATAATGAGATCTGCTCTGCTCAAGGCACAGTCTGTACAAAATACACAGTGCAGCATTATATGTGTCATATAAATAAATGTGACAAATACTTGATATTACTATCTATAAATAGCAATCATTATTCATCAAAACAACAATCACAAATGTATTAAAAAATTTATATTTTGTAGTTAAACTTTAAACAAAGATTTTCTTGATTCACTAGCAATCAAATGTGTTTAAAGTTTGTTATAAACAAGTAAATACTGATGTAAAAGAAATGGCTACTTACAAGTTAAAATCAAAAGCATGTACAATTAGCAGATAATTGATTAGCAAATTATGAGAGTTGAAACATAAGACTAGAATATTGATGAATCAATTAAATATATATAAATATATATATACTAGTGTGTACAAACTTATATATATTGTATATGTAAGTCTGTATATATATATACTTATACACTAGTGTGTACAAACTTATATATATTGTATATGTAAGTCTGTATATATATATACTTATACACTAGTGTGTACAAACTTATATATATTGTATATGTAAGTCTGTATATATATACTTATACACTAGTGTGTACAAACTTATATATATATTGTATATGTAAGTCTGTATATATATACTTATACACTAGTGTGTATAAACAATACAAACATTGTTGATATTATATTTATTCTTATAGGCACATGAACAAATTTCTTTTCTCATGTTAATATTTCAAGTCTCTAGAGCAGAAGATGTTCTATATAAAGAGCTATTTATGTTACCAGGAATGACAAGCTGAAAAAAACTATATCAGAAATACAATATGAACTACATCTGCTATGGTTATAGATACAAGGACAGTTTACAAAGTAAATTCAGATCATGAGAATAGAGGACAATCACTAAACAGATAGAAATATTTCTAGAAGCCACAGATATATAGTTTTTAGAGATGAATCATGAGAATCCCATGGACTCTTAAATTGACCAATGTTGATGTGCTGAAAACGGTTTACACATAGAGACAGCTCATTATCAACATTAAAAAGAGATAATCACAATTTTTTGTTGTGACATGTTATGAGAAATGGAGGTTTAGAACAAATATTGACAGCCTGCAAAATCAATAGACTAGGAGACAAAGAAAGATAATTCTGGACAGTTTAACTTTATAGAAAGAAAAATACAAATATATAGATATTTAGATAGTCAGAACCAAGAGAGATGTTTGTAGACATCCATGACTACTACCAACACCAGTCAACAAGGAACATGATAATGTTGATTCTAATTAGTTGCTATAGTAGAAGAAATGGTTATAGGGTACTAGAATAACTAAGACTGAGAAGTGCCAACATTTTATAGTAAATACTAAAATTAAGATTTACAGCAGCCTATGTTAATCTTAATTAACATACATTGTTTGAAAAATGAAAACTGATATATCACTTTAAACATGGACTTAAGAAAGTATGATGGTTTAAAAAATGTTCATCTATGATAAGTCAAGGTTCTGAGGGCAATAAAGTTACATGCATTTTCCTCACACCTTTGGTTGGCATCTTTCCGTCTTTACAGACAATGATGTGCAAACCGTTTTAAAGAGGTAAAAACTAACCACTCATGATTACAACAACACAAGTGACTAGCAAGATCAAGAAATTAAATTGCACCATCACTTATCCTATATATGTGCCCCAACCAAGAAGAATGAGTATGACAAATGCTGCAATACTTATTCTTTCCAGTACCACCTGTTGATGATATTATCCTGTCACCTAATGCCAAGAAGTCTTCTAAGACAATGCAGGTTGAAGCTGCCTGTACAATTGAAGTTCACTCCTTTTATAGAATACTTTATTATCACCATGTGGAAATTAGGAACTTGACTAAAACACTTTCAATATGAACATCTATTTAGTTTTGGGTTTTAGTCATATCCAAATATTTTTTTCTATGCATTATAATTCTAACTAAGTAATACCTGAAGGAGGTGCAGTAGTGATTCTGATAGAAGGTTCTGGTTCTGAAATAAGTAAATATTGAGAGAAAACAAAGTAAGATATATGGTATAACTATCTTCTAAACTAAATCTGCTAGCTCTAGCAATTACTATGTTGGTGCATCTAATGTCATAATTATGCTGGGAATTAAATGATGATGATGTTGATAATAAATAATGGTAGTGATTGCACAGATAGTGTGAATACAATAATAATGGAGGTACTATACTGGTAGTCTGTGTATTTCAGAATGCAAAGTTGACATGGAACACTTACATATTCCTGGGCTTCAATTTCCTAATTTGGAACCAGAGAAAGCATTGGAAATAAACATTGAAGTAAAATGTTAATAACACAATTTGCATTCAATGAAATTATATGTATATAAAACTATATATATATATAACAACATAAGTGAAGCCCCAACAAAAAGATAAAAGTTAACTTATTAATTAACACATGCAAGATAATTACATGAAATAAGAGACAGTATTAGATACAAAATACAGTCAAGTGCATTATTAACACATTAACTAATATATCTGTCCCACTTGACCATATGCTGTAGACTGTGATTCAATAAGTTTCAATGATACATTAACTCTAACTTTATGTAAGCACATTCTGAGCATAACCAGTAATTAATTTTTTTAATTTTACATTCTGTTAGCTAATCACAAAATTCCATGTCAATCATCAAATTGCGACAAAAAATCAGAAAGCTAGATTACTGTGTAGTGAAAAATTATAAAAATTAATTTACAGTCATTTTTTTCAATATGGAAGCCAATGTGTTAATTTGACAAAGAATGATAACTCAATGTTGGACTATCCAAAGCATTAAATATACCCTTAAAGCAACTCTGTTGCTCCTGCTCATAACATAATTAGATTATAGTTTAACTGTAATATTTTGATATGACCGCTACATATAAAGTACACTGTACTGTATTTTGCAACCAACCATACATTATATATAAATAATGAAAGGGAACCATTTGCAACAAAACTATTCATTTAATTTCTGGTTAAAGTTAGATTGTCAACTGATTTTTGAGAACATCTTGAAAAGTGCAAGATGTTTTATAAAAGTAACATAGTTCAATTAATTTTAAATCACATTCATTTTGTGAATGACGTCAAATCATGAAGGTACTTAGTTTTCTTGCTTGAGTGCTAAAATAGTATTAACATAATTAGTAAATGTATGGCCTGACATCGATTCTTTATTGTTGTAAACAATGTCTTGGGAAAATTTTTTTTTTCAGGAATAAAATATATATGGGTTTCTCAAGTAGCCTTTTTCTTCTTGTTTAGTTGAGTTTTTAGTTTAGTCGCTGGATCATCATCACTGCACATCGAACCGATTAGTTCATAAGTATTCTGATCTCTTCCTCAGTGTGTCACTCAGCGTGTGGCAACTAACGACACTAGTTCTTTGTTGGCGTACTATTCTTCTTTGGCTACCAGCATAGTGCTCTTTTCTAGCTACACAACATTTGACTTGGTATTCTTGCAGTCTGGTTAGGGTTGTAGATTTACAACTATTACTGGAATCGTCCACCCGAGTGGTTACTGGGGCCCAAAGTTGGGGTGTAAAGAATAGAACCACTGTTACCTGCCACGCAGGTCGTAAGAGGCGACTAAGGAGGTTTGGCTGAAATCGGATGTATGTGTCCTAAGCATGTAGAAGTCTATGCGTTTAGGGCCTACCAAACCAATGTGCAACGTATACACGTTTTTGGCAAAGATCAAAAATATCACAAAGAGTGATTAAAATTGGTCGTAAGAACGAACGCAAAGAAGAAGACTGGAATCGTTTACACATCCTTTCTCCCTTAGGAATTCAGAATATCAGCCTAGTCCATTTCTCGTTTACTTTTTACAGCAGCCACACCTGCAAGCCTATTAGTGGGTTCATTTACTCTCATTTACCCAATGTTTATTTATCATTTTGTTTTTTCAAATCTTTACTAGCTAGTCAAAAGTGTTGAGTGTCAAGGCAATTTGTGTATAAATTTGTCTTCCCAGATAGGTGAAACTGCAAACTGTCTATAATGATGATACTTTCATTTTGATAACTGTAGAATTCTTTGCAAAACTCATTTGTTTCTTATCTAAGAGAAGAGAATGCCTAATTTAGAAACCTGACAATGACTGAATGTACTTGTAACAACTTACACTGTAGCTCATTTTACTGTCTCACTTATAAACTTTATTTTAAACAATGATAGATTAGTACAATGAAGAAAGTGAACATTCTGATTCTAAGGTAAAAGACTAGATATATAACTTGAATGTATTGATTAGCAAATGTGGTGTCAGTGCTGCACAATAATATCTAAGGTAGATGTGTCCCCAACCATGTCCAAGCAGAATTACAATTCAAATGAGAATGGTGTAAGACACACGCACAATCTATCTAGAAAGGAGTGAATAGAGTGCCACACCAAATCCCTTCATATTTTTGACACAGAAAACATCAGGACCAGGTGTTAATGCTGATCTGAATAACATCTACAGCACTGGTTTAAAATCTTGACTTCAATACTTAACTGGTGGTCATGTTGCTAGTTTGTGAGAGGTTAGAAAAATCATTGATGCATTCATAATGTTCTTCATGTGTGTGTATTTGTAATTGCAATACCTACATAAGCAAGTCTGTAGCTTAAGTGGTAGTGAGCTCTATCACAACTTAAGCGTACCTGGTTCAAACTCCATGGTGGACAAGTTTGGAAGCAAATTAGTTCCCTTGGACTTTTACAAACTGTAAAAGTAGGCCACACCATTCAGAAAGCAATGGCAAACTACTGAACGTATGAGTGGTGCCGAGAAAATAGATAACTTGTTTACTGTTGTTGATGGCTACGTGCTCTACAGGATATGCCACAATCTTCACATAAGAGAGCAGTTTGCCTGATTTATCACACTTGTTGTTCATCAAGGCTCCTAGTAAGATTACTATTGCTTTCCCAATTAACGTTTTTGTTCATAATGCATGTATGGTTACATTTTTCTTGCATAGTTAACACTGCACTATATGTCTCTCTTTCACTATATTTGCTATTGCAGTAATATTTTTGTGAAAGTACATCTATTTGTCATTAATTGGATATATTTTTAAAAAGTCAACCGTTAATCATAGTTAGACATAATATTTTACTTCATCATACATATGTCTACTATACTTTTGTGTGCTATTGTCTATTCCCAGGTGGATTTTGCAGTTGGCTGACCACTCTTGCTGTTAAGCATTGGATGGGAGCTTTAATTTGTGTTCTAGGGCCAGATGAATCACCCTTGTTGTGTTATATCCATGCTTATGTAGTGTGGTCTTGATATTGTCTATACACCTTTTTCTTGGTCTTTTCTTAGCTCTAGTACCCAATCTCTTTTATTGTATGCTGTTATTGGTGGTTGGTTGTATTTCATTCTCATTAAATGTCCAAACCACTGCATTTGTTGTCTTTCGATGCCCACTCTGCTTCTGATGTCCTCATTTCATAGTCTATCTTTCCTGGTGACCTTCATCAAGCATTTCATTTCACAAGTGCTGAGCTTTCTGTGGTATGTTGCTGTCAGAGACCACGTTCTGCACTGGTAACAAAGTGTTGGTAGGAAAATACTTTTTAATCATCTGTCTTTTCACTTCCATCTTGATCTTTGGGTGTTGTAGTAATGGTGCCAGCTGGTAGGTCACTGCATTTGCTTTTGACACCTTGTCTCTATTTATCTATCAAGTTTTCCGTCCTCTATGAAAATGCTGCCTAAATATTTGAATTCAGAAACTTGCTTTACTCTGGTATTGTCTATGTGTATGTGTGCTTGGCTTGGTGTTCTGCTGATTTTCATGGTCTCGGTCTTTTGTTTGTTGATTTTCATGTTGTACTTCCTACATGCTACTAGCAATGTTTTGTGTGCTAAATAAATTAACTCTATCCACGCTTTTGACAGGAGACTGCGCCACGACGGAAGTCCGTTGCACACCATTAGCCGCACACTGTGCCATAGAGTTGCTTCCTTATAAGAAGTCTTTCTAGTTTTACTTCTACTGTTTTACTTATAATACTTTTTAACCTTGTTATTCTAATAGGTTGCCCAGTTGTCTTTAATTTAGTAGGATCACCCATTGCATGAACAGCTCAGCACCAGTGGTGGAAATCTGCTCAAGCGGGCAAGTCATGGGTTGGCAGTGCCGCAGATACTGTTCAGCTGGTATGCGGGCTTAATAATATTGACTATGGGGAAGAATGGATACCGATGCCTTCAATATACTGGAACACTTTTTCAACCATCATTAAATTTGACAAAGGTTGCAGAGAAGGAAATCCCGGAGTGTTGAATGCAGGCGTCAAAGCCATTATCGATGAAAACTGCAATGCAGACGACTTTGTGATTTACGGATGGGTGGTAGTTTGTCACAAAAGTCTGCATGGGCCTTCTCTGCAAGCTCATGTGGCAGAATGGTCAAGGAAGCCAGTGGTGCATATAGTATGACAACAAGCAGCATGACAATAGAGGTACTGGCGGTGACCAATGCACTACTCTGGCTAGTCACAAAACTACACTCGTGTGCATTCTGAGTGACTCATTGAGTATGATCCGAAAGGTGGAGGCCGGTTCGGTGCGCAGGCAATGGACTGAATCACTGCAGGCATCAACAATTTGCAGAATTACACTTGTCTTTGTTCGGGCACATGGGTGTCGTTGGCAATGAGAGAGCAGACAGACTGGCTGGCTCTGCCGCTATATTAGAGGGCCAGCCAATGGACAGAGCTGACATCGTGAACGCCCTCATAGAGCGTGGCCGCAGAGAAGACCTTCATCTAAACCAATCCACGTCAACTACTAGATTGCGATAACTGGGTTTGAAGATTGGTGTGGCAAGAAAAGAACGGTACAACAGGTATGCGAGTCGGCTCATCAATCAAAATAGAACTGGTATGGTCAGTCGCTGGACGCTGTTGGAGATATTGCGAAGGAGATCGGAACACCTATGGACATGTCCAAAGTGCAATGAAGATATTCCAAACTGAAACTGAAACTTCAATTTAGTTTATAACAATATATATATATATATATATATATATATATATATATATGTTCATTTATTAACGAGTAGTGAGGATCTTTTTTTTTTTATGTTCATTTTTATCTCCTTGAATTAACTGTTTGAAAATGAGGAAATAACTCTGCATGGAAAGAGTTAATTCTGTCTAGAAGTCAAAAAAGACTATGTAGTGAATTAGTTAATATTTTAAACTTTGTAACTTCTTGACTTGACCTAATTATTAGCTCAATAGCAGGTTTAAAATGGGTGAACAACAGTATCTTAGGAGGTCAGGGACTCATTGGCAGAACTGAATAAGATGGCAGAGATTAGAATTTGGTGAAGAGTAATGCTTTCAGTCTTATATTCCACTGGAAATAATAAGGTTTACTAGTAGTAGTAGTAATAGTAGTAGTAGTAGTAGTAGCATTAGTATTAGCATGGGCATTAATATGGAAGACGGCAATAATACTAAATAATGTTGAATTAATCTCAATGTAGTTTTACAAAGTGGAACAACATAGTAAATAAACATTTGGACCCAAAGACCTTCATTAATTCAAGGGTATAAGAAAACACTTGATGGTTACAAACTATGACACAATGAGAGATACAGTCGATTTGTAATGTTTAAGGGACCTTCAAGGCTCCCATTCCTGTGTTGAATTCACGGTAAGGCCATGGATTTTTTTCTGTTGTAGGCATAAATGAAAAATCCTAACCTGAACAGCTTTGTTGCAACTACACTCGCAATGCGGCCATTAGATTGCCCAGGCTCTCGTCCTACCTGTCCTACTCCACCCTAAAAAGCGGTACTACAGGCAGTAATGACAGTTTTTGTTTTTTAAAGGGCCTATATGTTGCAAAGACAAGACTCAAATGAAATACAGCTGAAATAAAAATAATAGAATTAATGGGTGTATATCGATGTCTCCAAGATTATGAACATCAGGTGGTACGACAAGATAACCAATACTGAAGTACTACAACGTGCAAATCTGCCTTCCATCATGGGCATGCTCAGCAGTAGACGACTAAGATGGTTGGGACATGTGAGAAGAATGGAAACTTATCGCATACCAAAACAAATGTTGTTCTGTAAATTTCGGAGGGAAGAGGCACCAGGGCAGACCACTGCTCAGATATAAAGATGTCTGCAAAACCTCAATGAAAAACTTTTCTATAGATCCCAGCACATGGGAGGGACTAGCTGATGACAGAGTTGTGTGGAAAGCCAAATTACGGAAGGGCGCAGAGTCTTTTGAGAAGAGACTTATGTACGAGCTGAACAACAAGAGAGAAAAGCGAAAACTCAGAAGTTGTCACAGTAAAACACTTGCCTATTGACCGTCTGTAAAGATGAAAAGGGCCATATATATATGTATTATGGTGTACTTGCAGCTGTATGCCAGCACTGGAATTATGCATGCTACTAAGTAAAGTAAAGGAACCCTTTCATACCTTGTGGTATATAGGGTAATACAGTGTAAGGACTGTATTTTCATTGACTGTCGGCACACGATGGGTGATGTGGTCAGCATCACACCGGCCGCTTTACTTTCCCAGAGCATGTCTGGTACCCAGTTGAGGCTGGGTCAACCTGAGAGCCGTCGGTCGGGAAAATTCCCGCACACTGTGGGAGTTGAACCCAGCCTTGAGAAGCGAGTTCACTAACAACTACGCTACCGCGGCTCTTATGCATGCTACTAGTATCTGTTTATGCCTTGTCTTTTCCCTATTTTTATCAAGATTGATATATCAAACATCTCCCTACAAAAAAGTAATCAGCTTAAACCTTTACATAATATAAAGATTTATATAATATAAAGAAATACATATATAAATAGAGAGAGATGTGCGTGCACACATGTTTATGTATTGCTTTCTTATTTTCAGTTTTTGTTGTTTTCCATTTTGTTTAAATCTCATCCTTTCAACATGTAGGGGTCAGTAATAGTTATTCTTTGCTCTGATTGATCATTGTGTCATACATTTGTAAGGTCTTTTGATCGACTTACTCTGTTGTATTTTCTAAAATTACCTTGCTTTGCATTTTAGTTTAGTATTAAGCCATTAATTTATATGTAATAACATTTTTTTATAATATTCTGTACAAGGTAAAAGAAAATCATGTAACATTGAAGTGGGAAGTGTTCGAGAATTTTCGTTACTACTCTGTATTTAGACATTTGATAGTAGTTAGAAATGAACTGGCCAGTTGCTGCCTTTCACTTTTCATAGTTCTTTGAGTTAGGCACCAATTTTCAGCTTTATGGACAGAGCTGGTCTGTTATGAAGGGACAAAAGACTTGTCTCTTTTGATTGCAAAGTACCTGCTCTAATAACTTAACTTCATAAATATAATTAAAACATGTTCAATACATCAATGTTATTCAAATGTTATCAACTGAAAACGAAAATATAACTTTCACAAATTTTGTGCAAAACTGAAACTGGAATTTTTAACCTCTCATACATGAGAACTCTTGGCAGTTTCACAGGCATCCATTGCCTTGACAGATCTTAGTGCAAACCAAACAATGTTCTTGCTTTTACATATCCCTGTATGCATCAATTGATGAAAGGACAGCTGGAGTATCTTGGGTTAGACAAAGCATAAAACAGCCTTCAAGAAATTAATGGGTTGTTAAGTATTATAGTTAAATAAACAATAAAAAATGACAGGAAATAATCATGGCGAGAGAAGCATTAGTTCCCCAATTAATAAATCAACAAAAGAAGCAGTAAGTTTAAATAAATGTAACTTATACTTGTTATAAATTTATCTGATATAACAGACTATAAGAATTATATTTAATTATAAACATGCAGTAGAACTCCAATTATGTGGATTCACATTGTTTCCATTAGTAATTAACTGGATCGATGTAATGAAAGGAATGTGGATTATGTCAAACTTATTATTATTAAAAGGTCATTTCAATCCACCATGGTAGTCACATTGCAATGTTGTGTGCTTTATATTGGAATTTCAAAACCAATTAAAATTTGCATATCCACTTTGTACTAATCAATATTTATAATGTGAAGTCATTAATAATATCTTGTGTTGACAATGATTCGCAAAGTGGATATAATTAATGCACCGAAAAAGAGTGAAATCATAGACAATTTCAGTAGATGTGGTGAGAAGAGAACAAATAGATCTATCCAGAAAGAACTCAAAATCAAAGAAAACTGGCTGATGCTACAAATAAGAAAGTGAAAATTGAGGTATTATGGACATATAAAAAGACAAGAAGAGCTGGAGAAGACCATCATGGAAGGAAGCATATCGGCAATGAGAAGCAGAGGAAGACCATGGAGAAGATGGATTCAGGATGTAACTGATGGTTTAAACATGATGGCTGCAGAGACAGGACATCTGGCCTATGAGAGAGAGAAATTATAGAGTACTGTTGGGGTGGCAAAGTTCTGCTCAGGACAAGCTATTTCATGATGGTGTAAAGTCTGGCATTAATTTCTGGCACAAAAGAGAAATATGATTCAATTCTGAAGTTAATTTCTGCTAATTTAACTGTTGATAGCAGCTCCAGCAGAAACACTGAACAAGAAGGTTGGCATCCACAAAATAGAAGAAGAAATATACTAATGGTTTCTGTCATAAATTTGGCAATTCAATCAATTCAATAGACATTTTATATCTGATGGCATAGCCTGCCCGCCCAGCGTGTTCGTAGCGCGTTGCACTACGAGTGACAAGCCCTCTGTGAGTGCGGGTTCAATTCTGAGGACTGACAGAAAAGCCATAGGTTCCCCAGATTTATGTTGTTCATGGCACCGAACCGAAGGGTTACGATGTCCACGACACTGAGTCGAAGAGCTTTCAGCTCAAGTGCTTCTGGATAAAAAAAACAAAAAAACAATCTGATGGCTTAAATGTAAATAGCAATCAATAGTTTTTTAGGTTTTAGGAACCCTTTCATACCTTGTGGTATATAGGGCAATACAGTGTTAGGCCTGTATTATTCATTGACCGTCGGCACACGTTGGGTGATGTGGTCAGCATCACGCCGGCCGCCTTTACTTTCCCAGAGCATGTCTGGTACCCAGTTGAGGCTGGGTCGACCTGAGACCGTCACGGTCGGAAAAATTTCATGCACACTGCGGGAGTTGAACCCGGACCACCATCCTTGAGAAGCGAGTTCACTAACAACTACGCTACCGCAGCTCTCAATCAATAGTTAGCAGTCAATATTAATCTTATACTGAATATTTTGTCTGTTAATCAAATAATGTTGCTGAATATCTTCAAATTATGAATCTTTCATTTTTCTTTTTCCTTCTCTGCTTTTTACTGTTAGGCATCACAGGTTTAACTGATGATCAGTTTCCTAGATCATACAGTTGGGGCTTGATATGCTGTGGTATTGTGGAATCTTTTTCTCGGTTAGCCCCTTTCTCTTGATTATTTCATTTTCAAGTTGTACGCTCTTGCAACTGGTGTAGTCTGGCTTACTCCACCAGCTGGCAAACACATTAAAGACTGTTTTTCAATGAATCTAACAATAGATGTTCCAACTGTTCTTCTAATTTCTCTATTTCTGATATGGTCTTTTGTTTAATTTACCGCTTTCCTCAAGCTTCTCATTTCACAAGTGGTGATTCTTCCTTCTTGTTCTTTTGTCAGTGTCTAATTTGGCACTGGTAGCATAGTATTGGTATGAATATTGCATTTATAATCTGTCTTTTAGTCTCTACTGGAATTGCTGGGTGGTTCTTATGTATACTGATGTTAATTTATATATATATGCTTATTTGTTTTGCCTGGGTGAAATTTGTCATGCAAAAGTAATGACTATGATTACTATAGATCATTAACTATGGGGTGTAAATTACAAGTACATCTGAAGTTGGAGTACAGTTTGCCTGAATGGCATGGGACAGTGGTGATAAGGGAAGCAAGTCTTCATGAACAAAGAGATGTCATATTAGAAGCCATGACTTGGCCTGAAATCATAGTGGGCAAACAAAAGAAGAAAAACATTACTATAAAAGGTTACTATATTCAACCATTCAGTCTTTTAATATAGAAAAATAGTTATAATTTTATTTTTTAATAGATACATGCTTTATTTTTCCTTATTCCAGTTATCCAAAGTCTGGATTTCATATTTATTACAAATCAATTTGTATAATTGGAGTTCTACTGTACAAAATAAGAAAGCTTTTAGTCTAGATAGTATACATCAATATATTATACATTTGTAAAAAAAATGCTCCTCAACTAGGTATCACTGGATAGGTCACATTAATTTAGAACTCTAAAATGGTGCCAGTTGAAAATCATGAAGTTGAGCACAAGGAGTATCTAGAAAATTAGGAAATCTGCTTAGAGACCAACTGAAAACGTGCTGGTTCTAGACAATGAAACAAAGTAGTAGAATCATCAATTAAGATTTGAATTACCACTAACCGAAAACAGAGCAACACATTTTAAGTATTAACACAAGACTACAGTGTTAAAGAAAGCATCAGTGAGTAAAGTGCTGTTCAGTTTTTATTTTTAAATATATATAAATTTAACAATGAAAATCCTCTAACATAATATACATATATATTTTTAAATACTAATTGATGCATAAACATGAACTGTGTTAACATGCAGTTAAATAACAAGATTGAAAACCAACAGATGTGTATACACAGACGAACGAGAGATATTTCATGGATAAGAACTAAACAAAGAAGAGAGTTCTGAAAAATTAAAGGTCAATGAAGAAGCACTGAAGATTTTTCACTTTCCATGTCAATCACTGCACACTGCATCACAGCGCATTCCATGGTGCACCATTCGTCGTACACCGTACCATTCAAGTTCTTTTCCTTATAAAAGTCTTTCTAGTTTTACTTCTACCATTTTACCTCTACTAATTTTTAACCTTATTATTCTAATAGGTTGTCCAGTTTTATTCAAATTCAAAGAACTCTAACATATTAACTCCCTAACGCCCGGATATTAAGAATTTCTGAAACATTATTTCTACAACATGACTCATTAACTGGCCATAATTTTGTATTATTTATGCATTTAAATGCATATAGTATATGTTAACCAATACAAAACATATGTTAATCCTATAATTTATTTTTTTAAATTGTTAATTTTATAATTTTATTCTTTATTGCATATATGGATAAAATAACTCAGAGTCAAATTCAGATAATGATGAAATAAATGAACTGCTGTTTGCAGATGATCAGTGCCTGATACATCAAAATGAACAAGATCTACAACATCATATTGACACCTTGAACAAAAATTGTGTAAAACATGACATGAAAATCAACAACACTAAAACAGAAATAATGAATATGGGAAGAAAACATAATAATCTAGACATCCATGTCAATGGACTAAAATAAACCAAGTGAAAGAATTCAAATACTTAGGAAGCATATTCACAGAAGACGGAAGACTAGATAGAGAGATAGAGGCTAGAGTACAAAAAGCAAATGCTGTAACCTACCAGCTAGCCCCATTGTTAAGGCACCCAAAAATTTCACAGGCAGCTAAGCAACAGATGATCAACAGCATTTTTATACCTACTTTGTGTTACCAGAGCCAAACATGGACATTAAGCAAAGCGCAGTCACAAAAAATAACTACATGTGAAATGAGTTGCCTGCGAAAAGTTATCAATAACACAAGAAAAGACAGAATCACCAACATCAGCATAAGAAAGAAAGTTGGCACAAAACCGTGCTTGAATTACATAGATAAACAAAGAATGAAGTGGTTTGGCCACTTAATAAGAATGCATCCAAACTCCACAGTATACAGAGTCTTCTACAACAGAACATCGGGAAAGAAGGCAAGAGGAAGACCACGGAAAAGATGGTTAGATGGCGTAGCAGAATCATGTGAAAGAGCAAAGATAACAATCACACAAGCCACCAGAACAATGCAAGACAAAAACAGAAAACCACGACACTGGGCAACAACCCGGTAGCAGTGTGACGACAAAAGAAGAAGAAATATAATCTTTTTGAAAAAAGCATGCTTCGAAATACACCGACACTTAACCATTTTTTAATTTTTCATCTTTATTATATTATTTTTTTTTAAATTTTATTATTTGACTTTTTTCCAATTATGATGAGAAATTATAATAATAATAAGACCCATATACTGCTGGGATTGTAGGGGTGTTATTCTATATTTGTAGATGCTGGGCACCTCTCCTAATCAGCCCAAACATGCAACCTGTAGCCTTCACTTTTCCTTTTCCTAACAAATATAGAAAAGTCATGAGCTGGTCAGCTCTTGATGTTACAAACCCAAGAATGTTCTCTGTACTACTCTTGCTCACTAGCTAAAATGTGCTTTTCATTTATTCACTGTCACTCCAACTGCTGCTTCAACAAACTGGGATTGTAAATTGTTATAGTCTCATGTCTGTAGTTCCCATGTTTTTATAAACATTTCTTTTACATTTACAAATATGACCTAGCTATAGTAGTATTGCAGCATCGATTGTTGGGGAGTTGAAGATGGATAAGGGGATATTCTTCGGTCTCTTCGCGACTCTCTGTTGGATGAGGACACTAAAATCGATGTTGAATCGATCAAGCGAAATCATATTTGGAGTTACCCGTTGTTCAAGTCGAACTGGATGCCTGAGAGGCAGAGTGAGAGGTGTGTTTAATCAGCGAGCCACAGGAACCATCATTATGCATACTCTTCGATATCTGTTGGGGAGACTGAGCACCTATGGGTCTGCCTGGAGTGCAATGACATCAGTTTAGTAACCAATAACCAATAAACAAGTATTCATTTTCAGCTAATGACAAATTGTTTGTATGTTCATTATTCCTGTTGCAAACTGATTTCTTTAAACTGTCTGCTCTTACCTACACCCTATGTGTTCCATGCTTGATTTCAAATTCCTTTATTCTCATCACTGCTGATTCATCTATTGTGGTGTCTTCCTCCAGCAAACGATAATTTTTACCTTACGTCATCTCATGCCTATACTTAGTGCTCCTCTAGATGCCAGCATATCATTTTGTTCAGTTAAAATGACAACGGCTGTAGATACTAACTTTCTAAAGGTTTGAGACCTGGCTATAGCTAGAAATTAGTGCAAACAATCACGGTCATACTCTACCAGTATCCATTAAATATTTGTATATGCCGGAACTTCTTAGTTCAGCCACTGTTGACAATGAACCTGTGGTCTTCAACTGCTTTAGAGCTTATTTCATCAAGTTCAACACTGTTTCTGAAAATTGAGACCAACGTGTAGATGATAGCCAAGATCCTTTAGACGGTTTGCAGCAAAGCTGAGCTCATTATTTGCACTTCTTTCTTACCTAAGTCATGACAAGCTAAATTGCATCATCTTCATCAGCACAACATATTAGTAGATGCCACATTGTATGTTATGATAAAGGTCTAGATATGAAGGACTGACTTCACGCGTTACCCATCAGACTATATCCTGTCAGCAGAAATGTCATGCATCTGCCAGAGTGTTGTACAAATAGAAGAACTCTATAGTCCAGAACAATCCTGTTCATAAAACAATTGCACATGTGACTCAATCTGAATTCAAACCCACAACCTTCAGAACAACAGGAAATATCTTAATCCACTTCTACCAGACCTCTACCATAACCACTCTACCATAACCACTCTACCATAGAGACTCTGACCATAATCCACTCACCAAACACTCTACCAAACCACTCTACCATAACCACTCTACCATGAGACCTCTACACATAACCACTGCGTAACCACTCTACCATAGAGACCTCTGTATATTAAGGTACATTCAAAAAATCTGCAAATTAAGATCCAGTCATCATCTAGCTTGTCCCTGTCAGAAAATGGGCAGACAGCAACTGTAGATATCTCCTGTCCTGCATAAGGTGTCAGATAACTACCCAGTCATACTAACTTGTCTATAACATCTTGCATCCTTTTTCTCATTGGTCTTCCTATCCACAGTATGCTGATCATGGCCTTCAGAATGATCTTCTTCAAAGAATCAGTCATTTATAATCTAAGATATCATTTTCCCATGTGTATCTTCTTTATCAAATGCTTATCTTAAATTTAAAATCTTGTAGAATGGAGATATTTGTTTTTTTCTTGTTCATGGTATTCTGAGTATTTCTGTAGAATTTGCATTTAAGGCAATTTATCAAGTACCAACGTTATCAAAAGTTGCAGCAATGGACTGCCAAAACATTCTATCTATTAACACAGTGGCACATTGTGTACAGAATATTTGCTGACTGCTTGATTTTTCCTTCCAAGTTATGGCATTCTTCCTTCGCACCAGCTGTTTTCAATCTTTACTTGTATGGTTAAAACAGAATATTCATGAATATCTGTCTAAGTATTGATCTTCTACATTTCTTACCTTTTCAGTGTTCTCATTTAATTTTTAAATCTTCTTCATTTGCTTGTTCATTGTCACAAAGTATCAGCAATGGTTTTGTAATATTACATTTCAAGATCTCATTTAGGTTTACAACGCTAGTGTTTCTACACTATTATAACAATAGTAACAATCATACATCACAAATGATGACAAATGCTTCAAATATATGCTGCATCTTATAACTGTGAAACATTTGAAGGTGATTGTTTAGTCTAATCTAGCATGGAAGCTCCGTAAATGTTGACCAAAGAATTGAAGTTGAATAGTGATGTTTATCCTCTTACTTTTCAACCGGATGTTTCCTGAATGTCAAAAACTTTGATTCATGAATACGCCTCTGAGTATATTACAGCCTGATAAAGTATTGAACAAAGGTAGTTGTGTCAATGTTGATGCTTGATACACTTTTAATGAGTTTTAAATGTTTCTGTTCAACAGTCAGTTTCTCCAGAGGATCTAATATATAAGAAGTGTTTTTCATATATCATCAGGCATAAGAACTGCACATCTGACGTGAACCTCCTAGTACTTATACTGTCATGATACAAACATCTTTCATGGCAACCAGTAAGTAAGTTGTTTAGCTTCTTGGCATATTGACTATATTGTGTCCATGATTTGTTGGTTGTCCAATGTCCAAAACCGACATCCATAGAGCAATATTGATTCTTCCTAATGCTGAAATACTTTCTTATAATTTCAGTGCCACAGACTTGTTATGTCTGGTTGTTTCAATTTTCATAACGATGGAGTTAACTTGGGGTCTCATGTATTTAACTGATGTTAGTCTAAGTAATCATGAATATATCTATAAAAAACTATACTGCTAGATAAACAAATTTACATTTTAAGTTTCAATTTACTCAGCATTTCTATTTCTGAAAAACAGTTATGTAAAAAAGTTTTCAAAATATTTTAGTTTATAAATACAAATGCAATGTCTCACTAAATTTTGTTAATCTACTAACTTCACAAACAACAATTTAAACAGAAGATCTTCGAATCAAATTGTTGGCCCAATGATCTTATAATCAACATGTTTTAAATACAAATATGCTCACTCAAATTTTGTTAATCATAAACATTCACAAAAATTTAACACAAAGATCTTCGAACTCAAATTGGGTCTATACGATCTATAATCAATATGTTTTAAAATATTGCATCACCGACATTGCTTTCACTTAGTTATCTTCTTCTTTCTTTTCGTCACACTGCTATCTCCGCTGTTGCCCAGTGTCAGTGGTTTTCTGTTTTTGTCTTGCGCTAGTTCTGTGGCTTGTGTGATTGTTATCTTTGCTCTTCACAGGATTTCTGCATCTATCCATCTTTTCTGTGGTCTTCCTTTTGCTTCTTCCCATGTTCTGTTGTGAAGACTCTGATCTTTGGATGTTTGATGTAATCTCTTATTAAGCAAACCATTATTCTTTGTTTATCTATGTAATTGAAGTACGGTTGTTGTAGCCAACTTTCTTTCTTATCTGATGTTATGATTCTCGTCTTTCTTGTGTTAGTTGGTCAACTTTCGTAGAGCAACTTCATTCACTGTAGTTATTTTTTGTGACTGCGCTTTGCTCAATGTCCATGTTTGGCTCTGGTAACAAAGTAGGATAAAAATGTTGTTTAAATAGCACTATTTATAATGTATTAGAATCATAGATTTACTGTTGTATGCAAAAATATTAGTCTATAAAACATTATGATTCTCAAAGCATTTGATAAACATTTGTTTACTGAATCTGTTCACCTAGTAACCTTCAGCATTACCTGGAGTAAGACAATATAGTTTCAGCTTGGTCTATCACCATTAGATGAAGTAAACATGGTGCTTCTGACATAATTGAAAGCATCTGCCACATCATGTAGACCCCTGCTCTGCGTGTTTTGTATCTGTCAATCTGGTCGAATTCATCCTGAGGTTGTATCTATAATCAATAAATATAATTGCAACAACTTAAGTCCTCACATGCGATAAATCTAAGGGGAGACTGCATGTAAACTTGTAAATAGCAAACATAAAAAACGTACATGTTTTACAAAATAAGAAATAGTGACAATAAACAGATACGTTTTACAAAAAGGCCTTTAATCGGTCTTTTCCATATGTAATTCCAATGTAGGTTTTTAAACTTCAGCACTTGTTGTATCATTTGTGACAAATTTGGTCAAAAAGTTGCTGTTGATCATCACTGTTTCTGATTTGTAAAACTATAGTTACTCTATTACGTGATTTTGCTATGTATACAATCTTGAGCTAGAGTTTGTTTCAAGTTATCACTTAACAAATTATCAAGTACTGACTGTAGATAAGTGAAAATTTGTTCTTTACGCAATATTGTCTTCAGCAGTTCTATACTAACAATTAATTTGTTAAACACATTCTCAATTTGTTCATACTTCAGTGCTTCTCAATGGTGACATATACCTTGATAATACAAGCAACCAAAGATAAACAATCATTTGATTTATGTTCAAAATAGCAACATATTTAGGACACTATAAGTTGGCTATAACATTTGGGAGGTGGTAGAGCATTTGGGAGGTGTGATCCTGTTTGCTCACCTCTCCATTCAAAAGCACTTGATTAGTTTTTCACATGGAGAGATCAAATTATTCTCCAGTGATCTCTGATAACAATGTGCACCAGATCAAGATTCCAGTGGTACCGAGATAGGCAATAAAATATAGTATTTATTCAAATTTCCACATAAAAGAATTCATCAACAGTTGAAAATTATATGAGTAGCTGAAATCTTTTATGCAAATTAATTCAACAAAATCTTACAAATTGTCGTATCCTGAAAATTAGCATAAGACCCTCACTGGTACTACAAGTGTGTACACCGATGAGATCTTCCTGTGTCAAGGAACACAGTTAACTGATTCCATTACCAGGTTTTGTTTGCCTCTGGGCAGAATTTTTTTTAGCTTCAAAATATTGCTCACATACTTTAGTTAAACTAAAATATTGTTTCTAAATATTATTTAAAGTTGAACTTTTTATATATCAAATTAAAGATAAATGAATGTACTTTCACAAAATATTTATTGTATCCGAATATATAATGTTGTGTTTACTATGCATCAAAATATTAGCATGAATTAAAAACTAAATGAGATTTGAGAACAAAATCAACTTGACAAGGGTCTTTACATTGAACAATATGTTGTATAAATCAGTCTAACTGCTCTCTTTATATATGTAATACATTTATGAATACACAAACATTAAGAAAATAGTGAAGGAATGTAAGGTTTAGGCTGTTCACAAACTAACATCATGACCATTCATAAAAATCGCTAGTTTTTATAGTCACATGGTATCCTAGAATGTATGGTAAACTCTGTTTCACTTCTACTTGAAGCATAAGCCATGATGCTATGTATATGTTATCGTTTATACTTCACTTTTATGTAGTTTCCGGTGGTTAACATAAAACTCTAATCGGAACGAAAAGTAATAAAAATGTAAAAAATAGTAAACGTTGTTTGAGTGATGCGTGGTCCATGCAAAATGATATATTGACACTTGAGTGTCGCTTGGTACGGAATCAGTTAATGAACAGAAGAGCAATGATGATAGGCCCTATCACATAATCAATCAAACAATTGTTATATAAAAGATGGTCCTCTGGATATAATCAGAATTGAGATACAAGGAAAAGCTAATGCTCATAATTTCATTTGAGAATATAGAAACTGCATATACTGTTTATTTTCTAATGACAGTGTTTATGTTCCACATGCAGGGATTACAGAGGCTCACTGGTTAAACCACTCATCAGTCCAATATCCAGTTCAACATGCACAACATATGATTCCAAACTTCTCACATCACTGGATAGATTCAACATGAATTTCAATCTCTTCCAATTGGCAGTCTCAATGAGCAACCAAAGAACATTCCTATACTTCATGTCTATTTTCAGTTCCCGGATGATCAGTGCTGCTGTTTCAAGCATGTCCATTCTTTCACTGTGAAAAGTATTTGCATGCCCAGGATAGTAGATCAACATAAACATTGTTGTAAGCTTTGTTAGATGACATTCAAATCCATACCACAACATGCTGTATTGGATATTGTGAAGCAACAACTGATAGCAGGGCACAATAATGGCCCAGTAAACCAAGTCTCAGAAAGCTATTTGAAGGGAAATTAGTAATGGTTTCAACTGTTATTCTCATACTGGAAGTAGCTGATCTATATGCTCCATTTCGCACTGCAATGACCCTGTCATGTGAGCTAGCTTGGAAATCCTTCTGTTTTCTGTTTACATACAACACTGTATATATATATGGAGTTTGAAACAAACAAACAAAACATCAGCATGTAGAATTTTAGAAAAGTTATATAGACCTCTAGAGTTGCACATCGGCAAGTAAAGAATTTGTGATGCACATCAAAAGAGCAACAATATGAGCAGCTCTTAATTCTAAACATGACCACCAATTACAGTTATATACCAATTACCAACAATAAAGAACATACCTGTTGAGGTGGAAATCTGCTCTAGATCTAGAATCAAAGGTCATGCCACCAACTCTCCATTCTCCAGAGTCAATATCTAATTGTGCTATAAAGTTCTTAGTAAAAGTTTTCATCCAACCAAAGTTTCGGTTGTCAACTGAGGAGTCTAACATGAAGACCAAATCTTTGCCAGTCTCTCTGTATTCTTGACGATAAGATACAACATAACAACATTAAAAAACTGCTTACATATTTCATTTTACAATTTTAACCCTTTCGCTCTGTAATTATTTTGACATCTGGACGCATTTATTTTGCAATTCCAATTTAACAATCATTGTCAAGTAGTTTAAACCTTTACAACTCTAGTACTGTTTCTCTAAAATATGACATGTTGTATTTAAATTGTTGCTAATTGGATGTGGAATACAGTAATATAATAACATTTTACATCAGATAATTTACGTTTGAGAAAATTAGATTAATGTACGAGGGTGCATTGAAAGTAATGCCTCCAAGTCCATAACTTTGTTAACAGTGTTCGGAGGCAATTGACATCGATATCAGAATAAAGTATATGTAAGTGTGTTTTCAAGACAGTAAGTGTCAAGTGTCTAATACATTATCCAAGATGGCGTCATACATGGAAATTCGGTTGCAGCAAAGAGCTGTGATTGAATACTTGACGGACGGCCGAAGGTTGTGTTCCCATCGACATGCATCGGAGAATGAGAGCGGTATATGGTGACGCCTGTGTGGATGTGAGTACTGTTAGGAGGTGGCAAGGACTGTTAAAGGCGACAATCCAGCGACGATGACCTTGCATGATCAGGCTCGCAGCGGACGACCAATTACAGCAGTGGATAAACAACACCAAGCTCGCGTGGACGAACTGATTCATGTCAATCGCTGCATCAAGCAAAAAGATGTCGCTATAATGCTTGAAATTTCGACTGAACGAGTACATCACATTATTCATGTATTGCTAGGGTATAGGAAAGTTTGTGCAAGATGGGTTCCTCGCATGCTGACACCGGAAATGAAACATCGCCGACATCAGGCATGTCAGGAACACCTGATACGATATGAACGAGAAGGCGATGACTTTATCTGCGAATTGTCACTGGCGATGAGTCATGGGTGCATCATTACAACCCTGAAAACAAGCGCCAGTCTATGGAATACAGGCACAAAAACTCACCCACCCCAAAAAATTCAAAACTGTCGCTCAGCGGAAAAGTTTGATGACCATTTTTGGGACTGCCAGGCGTAATCCACACAGAATTTTGGAAGCGCTCAATACTGTCAATTCTGATCGGTATGTGGAAACGATGAAGAAACTATGGGCAAGACTGCTAAGTGTTCATCCTGGAAAACACGCAGTCCTTCAACATGACAATGCTCGCCCACACACCAGTAGACAAACAGTGACAGCATTAGAGCGTCTCAATTTTGACGACATTTTAGCGCACCCACCATATAGCCCCGATTTGGCACCTTGTGACTTTTCCTGTTCCCAAAGCTCAAGGAACATCTCAAGGGAAACAGATATGCTTCTGATGAGAATGTGGCAGCAGATGTCGTACTGAGCTTCATGAAAAATCATAAGATATTTTCTTCGACGGAATGCAACAACTAGTTCGACGTTGGCGTGTGGAACGTGGAGGTGACTATGTCGAAAAATAATGACTCTATTGTGTAGTGGACATCTCAAGCTTTCTGAAAATGTATGTTTTATTTGTAAATTATGTATATTAACAAAGTTATGGACTTGGAGGCATTACTTTTCAATGTGCCCTCGAGATGACTATTTTGAACTTTCTTCCGGTTTAAGATGAAGGTGTTGTTTTCTTGACTTTATGGCACGTTGATCTGAGGCTCTAATAATCAATCCTGAAAACCCAGTATTTAGAAACAGAGGATTTTTGAAATGTGAAGAAGTCTTATGTGGTCACCAGTTGGGAAAAGAAAACGTGGAAGACCTAAGACCACTCTTCAAGAACAATCCTACAAGAAAGTAAACTATTGGGATGTAAAACCATACAAGATGTCCAACTGCTAGCAACGAACCGCATCATATGGAGATCTAATACCTCTGCCCTATGTGGCTTTGGCACAAAAGGAACACTAACTAAACTAACTATTATGAAAACTAAAATCGAAAATATTTATACGCTTGGGTTTGTATTACATCTTAATATTTATAGATCTTTCCAGAAGTAGCAGCTGCTTAGAATCCTCTACCTGACGCTGAATAAAGATTAGAAAGAAAGAGCAGCTCAATGAAGGTAATCCATGTGTAACATCTTACTATATATTTCTACTGTCTGGATGCTGTCCGGTATAATGGTCTGAAAATTTTATCATCAAAGTTTAGACACAGAGAGCAAATCGATCAATATTAGCTTAAAATTAAATAAAATCATTTTGATGCCTAACCATCTTTTTTTACCACTTGGTGAAGATAGGTTAGCATACCAGACAAAAGGAAATAATCACTAAAATGACCACATAAGCATGGATTACGTCCCTTAATCAAAATACATTATTAGCTATTCACCGTATGTTACATACATGCAGAAGCTGTGTCAGCAGTTTCAAGACGGCATTAGATTAGTGTTGCCGGGATGACAGTAAAATTGAAATCTGCGCTGACACAGTTCCGGCTGGTCAACACAAGCAGACTTAAAGCGCGCCTGTAGTAAACGATGTGCTGGGATTAATTTAAGATCTGTCTGCTTTAACCATGGTCAGTTATAAGTGGCATGTCTAGAGTTGAAAGTGGAAACAATTTATATATGCTTGCAAACGACAGGAAAACAAGGAATGTTGTTTACTATCAGACTCTCATTAGAAATAAATATAACTATACATAATTATGTAATTTTGCTAATTAAAATAAAATAGTACCATTAAAACAATTTTTTAATAATCTAAATTCCCGTTACATACGTTTACGATTTCGAGCAAGCCGGTTAATTAGCTAGTAATATATAATATTTTTTTGTGATATATAATTGATCTTTGACAAGAACGACTTCTTACATTGTGCAATTATGCACCCATGGCGATTAGGCCCGCACACCCGATTTCAGCCAGCTGTTTATTTACTAGGGTAGCTTGCCATAGAAAAATCTGATCCACCATCAATTTTGGCTTGGATCTATGCCTTACGATCACCTTTTGCCATATATTTGGGCTTTGTGATCTAGGCCAAACAGAGTGCCCTTTTTGACTGTGAAGTCGTTCTGGAAAAGGGGTTTAAGATGTCATGTTAATAGCACAAGTCATCACAATGTCCACATGAAATTCATTCAAAACAAGAGGGATTTCTAAAAATTATGAATGTACAACTGGTTTTTAAATGACAAAGCAAAAAGAAGATAACGAATACATTCTCAGAATTGCTTCTGAACTTAACCATAACTGCTACAAGTGATAAAATGATCTATACTTACTGGTCGTATCCTCTTTAGGAGGAGTTGGTGCAGGCTCTGTAACAATAGGAGCTGGACTTGATCCTAGAAAGACATGAAATTTGTAATGAACTAACTTGGTTGGTTAGTTTGTGGGTTTGGTTGGCACCTATTCATCTTTGCAGACAATAATGTGTGAGCTGTGATTGAAATAGTTGAAAAATACAATCTATGACATTGCAAGGGCACTGTTGCCATCTCATGACTTCAGGTCCTAACCTCTCTGCAAGAAGTTTCTTCTTTCTCCTAAATTAATTCTTGTTCTTAGCTCTTCATAATCTCCTGCTTCCATGAGTCATCTTAAACACCTGTATAATTGCATATCTCTTTTAATAAACACATGCCTAAATCAAACAAGAGAGCAACCCCTAGATCTTCAACCCATCTGTAATTCCCAATATAGGAGGTCTTTCAGCAAAACCATCATCTATTCTTCAAATGTGTCCCATCCATTTTAGCCAATGAAGACTTCAAAGGGAAAATATTATCGTAATAGTTGGGTTTTTTTTCACATTTCACAGTTCGTAATCTTATCTTGTCACTTATTGTCATGAATTCTTCGAATGAGCCACATATGGAAGCTATTTGAACAATTCTGATACGAGTAAGTGAACCATATTTCACCACCATAACTAATTGTACAGAGAAAACATATTTGATATATAATCACTTTTGTTTTTATGGTCAACTCTTTTTTCTTAGACTCTACTTGTCAGAACTAGACATTAATATATATTCCAACTTAATGATACATATGTACATTCTAAACTGTTAACCCTTTCACTGCTACATACTTTCCAAAGACGGACATAAAAATAGCTATTATTTGTTTCTAGGTCACAAGCGTGAATGTACACCCATAGCAGTGACAGTAGAGAATTTATAACGTGTTAACATGTTTTAAGCCCACAGATGAGAAACATTAACAGATGTGTTAACATATCTTTAGCAGTGAATTGGAAAAACAACTGTACATGTCCCTAGCAGCTAAAGGGTTAATGAGTTAAAAACTACTTTAAACCTAGACCAAGAAAATGAAATGAAAATCTAGATATGCTTTACAGGATGTAGCCATCAACAACATTAAATGAGTCATACATTTTCTAGGCACCACTTATACATTCAGTAGTTTGCCATTGCTTTCTGAACGAAAATAATAATTCGGGAATAATAATTCAAAATATTGAGAATAATAATTCCTGGAGATGATCACTACAAACATTTTACTCTAGTATTACACAACATTCATCTTTTTTTTTTTACTAAGTTTACTGATTCCTCTATGTATGGTCTTTCAAAATACATTCTCGAGCAGTATTAATTTCTAAGCCCTATAAAACCTCCCAGTGTACTCTCAGAAATGGGAACAAAGCTCTATAATGACAGTTTTTGACATAAGGAAGACTCTCCAAAATCTAATAAACTAAAGTACGTTAAAGTTTTCAGCATAAAACATCCGATAGCTCTCATAAAATTATATACACACACCAAGTTTATTTACTAAACCTCAGGTTGTACAGCTAGTGTTGCAAAATCAAGAACAAGCTAACCAAAACATTTTCCCAATTGCCTGTGTACTTTAAACATAAATTCTGCAAGTAACAATATGCTCTATACTTACTGATCACCACTTTAGTAGGAGGTGGTGGAGGTTCTGTAACCCTGGGAGCTGGACTTGATCCTAGAAGAACAAGAGATATGAAATGGAACTAATTATGCGTTAAGAAAATAACAAATTAACGATACAAATGTAAAAGTTAAAACTTGTAACGCATCAAATAATACTTTTCTCTGTATCCTGGAGATGATCACTACAAACATTTTACTCTAGTATTACACAACATTCATCTTTTTTTCTACTAAGTTTACTGATTCCGCTATGTATGGTCTTTCAATATACATTCTCGTTGCAATGTGTATACATATCGTTGTTTACAAGACGATTAAACATTTTGTTACTTTTCAATTACTTTTCACTCCCTTTCGACTTTTGTATAACTTGAAACTAGTCAAATAAAGTCTAAATGATAACAAACACATAGCTCCATGGTTTTTGTTAGAAATAGAAGTGAAAAAGAGTTTATTATTCGTTCTAGAGATTGTTCATTATTGATCATGATGCTAGTTTGTGAGCAGTTAATACACCATGCATACACTCACATTTTTTGTAATGTTTATTTATTCATAAATGGATTACCAATATAAATAGAGCACTCTGGCTGGTTTATTCAATATATTAGTCATCAAGACCTTTAGAAAGTTCATTTTTGTTTTCGCAATTGCTATTTTTATTTTAAATGTTTCCTATATAGTTAATACTGCATTATATTTGCTAATGAAGTAAATACTTTGTGAAACTACATCTATTTGCCTAAAAATTTGATATATAATTCATATTTAGAAACAATATTTTAGTTTTGCTAAACTACAAGTGCACTTTTTTTAAAACCACCAGAAATAATTATGTTGAAAAAATCTCTCCAGGGAATCACTTAAAGACACTCAAATAAAAACAACAAGTGTTAACACTTGTAGCATACATTACATTTGTCTTGCAAGCTTACCTGAACAGAGACTGGAAAACACCTTATGTCTCAAATCTCTCAACTCTGAAAAGTCTTGTACAGCAAATCTGTTTTCATCTACTGGCTTGCTAGCTATACCATCCAACTCTTTGGTGTCTGTAAGACCAATGCCAATAGCATAGATGTGGATACCATCTGCACGGGCTTGTTCTGCTTCTGGAATTGTTCTCCTTGAATTGATGTTGGATACACCGTCTGTCACAACAACACCAACATTGACAACATCTGGAGATCTCCACTACCGGTATAAACATCTGTGTTCTCATTGTCAGGAGGCCATCTGCTGTATTGGTACTACCGTGACGATAAGGGATGTCATCTATGGCATTGTACACATCAGCTTTAGACCGGTATGTGTTCAGCTGGAACTGGACAAAGACCTCTGTGCTGTAGATAACCACACCAACCCTCACATTACCACCATCAATGTCGGCCTCATACAGGAAATCTTTCAGAAAGTCCTTCATCAGTTCAAAGTTGGGCTCTGTCACACTGGTTGATGCATCCAGGACAAACACTAGATCAATTTTGGCATTAGCACAACCTGCAAACATCAACAACAGTTGCTCACAATACATATCGCTAAGTCCACATTTCTTTACAATAATACTAAACTAATGAGAATCTAAAAATACATCAATTCCCAATGCATTATTGCTGGCAATATCCAAATTAAAAAAGTATTTTATCATCACCACAAACTCATAATTACTAGCTCATCCATGTTTACATATGTATTTATTTATTATACTGTCCAAATAAATGTCATCAACAATGTAAGAAGAGCCAAGATCTCAATACCATCAAAACTATGAACTAAATCTTCTTTGGTATGTAAGCAACAACCCAAGTATAACAATTTTACTCATCTGATAATTCCAAATACTTACCAACGATCTAAACATATCACCCATCAAAGATAAACCAGTATTCTGATATAGGAGCAGGTAGCTGAATCATTAAACATTGTTAGGCTCTGTGCTCAACCCTCTGTAAGGTTAGCAATGTTTTGGGATGGGCAAAACAATAATTCATCTGCACATGAACTACCACAGCTTTGGGCAAGCGGTATTAATTTCTAAGCCCTATAAAACCTCCCAGTGTACTCTCAGAAATGGGAACAAAGCTCTATAATGACAGTTTTTGACATAAGGAAGACTCTCCAAAATCTAATAAACTAAAGTCGTTAAAGTTTTCAGCATAAAACATCAATAGCTCTATAAAATTTATACACACACCAAGTTTATTTACTAAAACTTCAGGTTGTACAGCTGCTGTTGCAAAATCAAGAACAAGCTAACCAAAATATTTTCCCAATTGCCTGTGTACTTTAAACATAAATTCTGCAAGTAACAATATGCTCTATACTTACTGATCACCACTTTAGCAGGAGGTGGTGGAGGTTCTGTAACCCTGGGAGCTGGACTTGATCCTAGAAGAACAAGAGATATGAAATGGAACTAATTATGCGTTAAGAAAATGACAAAATAACGATACAAATGTAAAAGTCAAAACTTGTAATGCATCAAATAATACTTTTCTCTGTATCCTGGAGATGATCACAACAAACATTTTACTCTAGTATTACACAACATTCATCTTTTTTCTACTAAGTTTACTGATTCCGCTATGTATGGTCTTTCAATATACATTCTCGTTGCAATGTGTATACATATCGTTGTTTACAAGACGATTAAACATTTTGTTACTTTTCAATTACTTTTCACTCCCTTTCGACTTTTGTATTAACTTGAAACTAGTCAAAATAAAGTCTAAATGATAACAAACACATAGCCCCACGGTTTGTGTTAGAAATAGAAGTGAAAAAGAGTTTATTATTCGTTCTAGAGATTGTTCATTATTGATCATGATGCTAGTTTGTGAGCAGTTAATACACCATGCATACACTCACATTTTTTGTAATGTTTATTTATTCATAAATGGATTACCAATATAAATAGAGCACTCTGGCTGGTTTATTCAATATATTAATCATCAAGACCTTTAGAAAGTTCATTTTTTGTTTTCGCAATTGCTATTTTTATTTTAAATGTTTCCTATATAGTTAATACTGCATTATATTTGCTAATGAAGTAAATACTTTGTGAAACTACATCTATTTGCCTAAAAATTTGATATATAATTCATATTTAGAAACAATATTTTAGTTTTGCTAAACTACAAGTGCACTTTTTTAAAACCACCAGAAATAATTATGTTCAAAATCTCTCCAGGAATCACTTAAAGACAGTCAAATAAAAACATCAAGTGTTAACACTTGTAGCATACATTACATTTGTCTTGCAAGCTTACCTGAACAGAGACTGGAAAACACCTTATGTCTCAAATCTCTCAACTCTGAAAAGTCTTGTACGGCAAATCTGTTTTCATCTACTGGTTCTAGCTATACCATCCAACTCTTTGGTGTCTGTAAGACCAATGCCAATAGCATAGATGTGGATACCATCTGCACGGGCTTGTTCTGCTTCTGGAATTGTTCTCCTTGAATTGATGTTGGATACACCATCTGTCACAACAACACCAACATTGACAACATCTGGACGATCTCCACTACTCTGTATAAACATCTGTGTTCTCATTGTCAGGAGGCCATCTGCTGTATTGGTACTACCGTGACGATAAGGGATGTCATCTATGGCATTGTACACATCAGCTTTAGACCGGTATGTGTTCAGCTGGAACTGGACAAAGACCTCTGTGCTGTAGATAACCACACCAACCCTCACATTACCACCATCAATGTCGGCCTCATACAGGAAATCTTTCAGAAAGTCCTTCATCAGTTCAAAGTTGGGCTCTGTCACACTGGTTGATGCATCCAGGACAAACACTAGATCAATTTTGGCATTAGCACAACCTGCAAACATCAACAACAATTGCTCACAATACATATCAGCTAAGTCACACATTTCTTTACAATAATACTAAACTAATGAGAATCTAAAAATACATCAATTCCCAATGCATTATTGCTGGCAATATCCTAATTAAAAAAGTATTTATCATCACCACAAACTCATGACTAGCTCATCCATGTTTACATATGTATTTATTTATTATACTGTCCAAATAAATGTCATCAACAATGTAAGAAGAGCCAAGATCTCAATACCATCAAAACTATGAACTAAATCTTCTTTGGTATGTAAGCAACAACCCAAGTATAACAATTTTACTCATCTGATAATTCCAAATACTTACCAACGATCTAAACATATCACTCATCAAAGATAAACCAGTATTCTGATATAGGGAGCAGGTAGCTGAATCGTTAAACATTGTTAGGCTCCTGTGCTCAACCCCTCTGTAAGGTCAGCAATGTTTTGGGATGAGACGAAAATAATAATTCATCTGCACATGAACTACCACAGCTTTGACTAAACGATATTCATTTCTAAGCCCTATAAAACCTCCCAGTGTACTCTCAGAAATGGGAACAAAGCTCTATAATGACAGTTTTTGACATAAGGAAGACTCTCCAAAATCTAATAAACTAAAGTACGTTAAAGTTTTCAGCATAAAACATCCGATAGCTCTCATAAAATTATATACACACACCAAGTTTATTTACTAAACCTCAGGTTGTACAGCTAGTGTTGCAAAATCAAGAACAAGCTAACCAAAACATTTTCCCAATTGCCTGTGTACTTTAAACATAAATTCTGCAAGTAACAATATGCTCTATACTTACTGATCACCACTTTAGTAGGAGGTGGTGGAGGTTGTGTAACCCTGGGAGCTGGACTTGATCCTAGAAGAACAAGAGATATGAAATGGAACTAATTATGCGTTAAGAAAATAACAAAATAACGATAGTTTAGTCTAGTTTAGTCGTCGGATCACCATCACTGCATGTCGAACAAATTAGTCCATAAGTGCTCCGATCTCTCCCTCAGTATATCCATCAGCGTGTAGCAACTAACGACACCGGTTCTTTGTTGGTTTACAATTCTTCTTTGTCTGCCAGCATAGCGTTCTTGTTGAGCTACACCACACTTAACTTTGAGTTCTTACAGTCTGGTTAGTGTTGTGGATTCACCACTATTACTTTGAATCATGTACACGCCCTCTCTCCCTTAAGGAATTTATAATATCAGCCTGGTCCATTGCTCGTCCGCTTTGGACAGCAGCCATACCTGCAAGCCTATCCGCACGTTCATTCCCCTTACACCTGCATGCCCTGGCACAAACATAAAACTGATCTTTGTCAGCTTAGACCTCCCCAGCGATTCTATCCAATGTCTCCTAGCCCATCCTGTTTCAATCTTCCTGAGCATACTCATTGAGTCACTGAGAAAACATGCATGGATAAAAGTCTGTGATTCTAGCCAAATCATCTTTGGTAACCGCCATGATTTCCATAGTGAGACTGCTTGTAGTCACGGCAAAACCACCGCTGTCTTCCTTCACAACATCACCTCCGACCTGAGCAGTGAAAGCCCACGAGCTCCGCACATGTCCAATCACCGAACCATCCGTATAAATGATTACATCATGCTCAGATGCGTTCTCAGAAATTAATGCCTGAACCTTTGCCTCCACAACAAGTGGGTTGTGTTGCCTGCATTCTTTATCAAGTTCGATGCATACAGAAAAGGATGTAGCGATTCCTCTTGGCACTGGTATCCATTCTTCACCGGGATCAATGTCTTCAAGTGTACACACCTGTTCAATACAGTCCTCGGCCTGACCCACCCAAGATTTTCCTCTTTTTAACCTATTTCCTTTTGTCTCTTTATTTCCAAGTGCAGAGGATGTTGTGTGTCAGCATTGACTCAAGGTATGCTGTGCACGGCTCATCAGTATTCTATACTCCATAGTAGGATAGTCAAGGAGATAGCGCATCGCCCTGCACGACGTGTCTTTAGTGCAACCAAGTATAATGCGCATCGCCTCGTTCTGTATTCTTTCCAGTAGTTCTATCTGACTATGACTGAGAGTCAGGATCGCCAGCGCATACTCAAGCACAGAAAGAACCAGACCCTGGTATAAAAGACAAAGATGGCGCTGTTCACAATCCGCCGCAGCCATTACCCTCATCGCCAGCAAACCTTTCCTCGCCTTCATTATCACATGAGCTATGTGTTCCGTAAAAGCTAGACTACGATCAAACGCAACCCCAGGTATTTCATAGACTGAGATCACTCCACCACCTCTGAACACAAAACCACAGCTGGTGTTGGAGTGTTGACGATGTGGTTGTTTAAAGAGAACCATGTCACCGCTGCTTTTGTGGGGTTGACCAATGCTCCTGCTTCAACGCACCATCTACCTAGCGGTGAGTTCTGACTGAAGTTCCTCCACAAGCTGTTCTCTATCCTTGCCTGACGATACACCAACACATCATCTGCATATGACATTGTCCTTCCTCTACCCGTGATCTGCTCTTTTGTGATGCTCACAGTATAGGCATTGAACAACACCAGAGATAATGGTGACCCTGTGGTAAGCCAGGGTGGATTGTTGTTGGTGATGACGCCTAACTGCCACATTTAAACACTATCTTTCGCTGGAAGAGGGCCGCAAAGATCCAATTGAGGAGGAATGGGCTGATATTGAGTTCAGTCAGCTGCACCATTAAAAATGCAACGGCACTCTATTATAGGCATCTTCAAGGTCAATTGCAGCAGCACATGTCTCAATGCCCGAGTGAAAACCCTCATAGACATCATAGGCGAACACCGCTGCGTTACGCCATGTCTCTCTATATGGATGGTACCCTCCAAGGGTGGGTGGAAGGAGACGTAACCTCTCTAGTTGGCAGGATATTTTCCCGGCAATTATTTTCTCCAGCAACTTGCCTATTGTATTCTGTATGGTGATTACCCGATAGCCCTGAATTTTTGTGTGGTCTTTGCCAGGTTTCGGCAGAGGTACCAGGTAACTGTGCAACCATTCTTCGTTGATTATTGCAGTTGTAATGCTTTTGTTGTAGATGCCAGCCAGTTCTTCCCACTCCCCATCAGACAACCCGTCAATGTCACCATATCGTATGCCATCTGGACCAGGTGCACTGTTTTTTTGCTCTCCATACAGCATCCTTGATTTCCTCCACCGTCACCAAATCATCTACATCTAATTCCTGGTTCTTACATTTAGCTGCAATGGATTGTCTTGCAGTGTTTCGCCCCACAATGTCTTTCTGGTCACTCTGCATAAAATAACGATACAAATGTAAAAGTCAAAACTTTTAGTGCATCAAATAATACTTTTCTCTGTATCCTGGAGATGATCACTACAAACATTTTACTCTAGTATTACACAACATTCATCTTTTTTCTACTAAGTTTACTGATTCCGCTATGTATGGTCTTTGACAATACATTCTCGTTGCAATGTTGTATACATATGGTTGTTTACAAAACGATTAAACATGTTGTTTCTTACATAGTTAATACTGCATTATATTTGTTTATGAAGTAAATACTTTGTGAAACTACATCTATTTGCCTAAAAATTTGATATATAATTCATATTTAGAAACAATATTTTAGTTTTGCTAAACTACAAGTGCACTTTTTTTAAAACCACCAGAAATAATTATGTTCAAAAAATCTCTCCAGGGAATCACTTAAAGACAGTCAAATAAAAACAGCAAGTGTTAACACTTGTAACATACATTACATTTGTCTTGCAAGCTTACCTGAACAGAGACTGGAAAACACCTTATGTCTCAAATCTCTCAACTCTGAAAAGTCTTTCGGCAAATCTGTTTTCATCTACTGGCTTGCTAGCTATACCATCCAACTCTTTGGTGTCTGAAAGACCAATGCCAATAGCATAGATGTGGATACCATCTGCACGGGCTTGTTCTGCTTCTGGAATTGTTCTCCTTGAATTGATGTTGGATACACCGTCTGTCACAACAATACCAACATTTGCAACATCTGGACGATCTCCACTACTCGGTATAAACATCTGTGTTCTCATCGTCAGGAGGCCATCTGCTGTATTGGTACTACCGTGACGATAAGGGATGTCATCTATGGCATTGTACACATCAGCTTTAGACCGGTATGTGTTCAGCTGGAACTGGACAAAGACCTCTGTGCTGTAGATAACCACACCAACCCTCACATTACCACCATCAATGTTGGCCTCATACAGGAAATCTTTCAGAAAGTCCTTCATCAGTTCAAAGTTGGGTTCTGTCACACTTGTTGATGCATCCAGGACAAACACTAGATCAATTTTGGCATTAGCACAACCTGTAAACATCAACAACAGTAGTTCACAATACATATAAACTGATTCACACATTTCTTTACAATAATAATAATGATGGTCAAATATATATATATATATATATCAACTCATGATGCAGTATTGCAGTCAATATTCTAATTATGGATATATGTTTTAACATCACCAGAAAATATTAATGAGTTCAAGACACATATTTACAGATGTTGTTATTATACTTGTAAAAGAAATGTGACAGACAATGTCAGAAGTACACAGTTCTGACATAACTCAATACCTTCAAAACTATGAACTCAATCTTCTTTGGTATCTAAGCAACAATTGGCTGATAAACAACATACTATACAGAAAAATTAGATACTTTGGTCAAATTAAGCATCATGATGGCCTGCAAATAACAATATTAGAGGGCAGGGTCCCAGGACACAGAGGCAGACCAAGAAGAAGATGGCTCATCATCAAGGTGTGTATCCTTTATATAGGACATTGCTCTCTTTGCAGCACATCTGAAATTCACTCTGTCTCTTGACAGTTCACCCACTTCGTCGATGGTCATGTTCATGGTTTCTTTAATATCTTGTAGCCACAGAAGATGGCTACAAGGTATTAAAGAAACCATGAATACTCTTTTGAGTACTTTACAGAATATTTTTTCGGTATGACTCAGTAGCGCTATTCTTCTATATTTCATAAAACCTTTTTGCTACTTTTCTTCTTCCAGATGGGAACTATTGTTGCGTTCCTCCAATCTTCTGAAGAGTTATGAATAGATTTCAGAAAGATGACCAACATTATAAAACTAGAGTATGTTAATGTTTTCAGGTTGACAGTAGGCCTATAGACCATCCTTATATTTCCTATTAACTTTCATCAACACTATGTTTATTTACCAAACCTCAGAGTCTACAGCTGTTGTTGAAACATCAAGAACAAGATAACCAAAAGCATTCTCACAGTTGTATATGGGCCTAAACAAAATCTGCTAGTAACAATGTGCTCTATACTTACTGATAAAATTCTCTCCTGCAGGTGGACTTGTTCCTAAAATAACATGAAAAATGAAAGAGAACTATCGATTGATAAAATCACAATATAATGATAGTAATGTAAAATCAAACTGAAATATTTAATCGATTTCATCCGATGGTAAAATATTATTACAATGTTCATTATTTTTTAATATTTTTTTCATGTACTGATGATGCAAGTTTGTGAATATATCATAAACCCAATCACAATTTTATTATTTGTTATTAATTTATACATGAATTATATATATATATATATATATATATATATATATATATATATATATATATATATATATATATATCTCTCTCTCTCTTTAGCCTGTTACGCCCTTGGCGTTTAGGGCAGCAACAAACGGACACCATTCTTCCCTGTTCATGGCCTTCCTCTGTATTGTGTTCCAGCTATGATTCATTTCCTTCAGCTCTTGCTCTATCGTTCTCCTCCAGGTCGTCTTGGGTCTTCCACGCTTCGCCTACCCTCTGGAGTCCATCTCAGTGCAGTTTTCGAGCCAGTCTCCATGCGCATCACATGTCCAATCCATCTCCGCGTCGTCTTCGGATGATAGTGCCCATATTTTCTTGTTAGCATCGTCAAGCAATTCTTGATTCGAGATAGTAGTCGGCCAGTACACGCGTAAGATTTTTCGCAGACAAGCTGTATGAAAGGCGGAGAGTCTTGACATATCCTGTTCTGTCATTCTTCAGCATTCCGATCCGTACAGCAATGTTGACAGCACACAGCTGTTATAGATACTAGTCTTGGTTCTGATGCTGTATTGGGCAGATTCCAGGCGGTCTGAAGGGTCATGAATGCACTTTGTGCCTTACTCAGTCTGTTTTTAATGTCAGATCCAGCGCCTCCTTCATTGCTAATAACACTTCCAAGGTATGTGAAGCGGTTGTATCTCGGAGGGTTTTACCTTCTAGTTTGACTGGTGCTGGGGTTGCTATGTTCAGAGTCATTACTTCAGTTTTCTTCTGATTTATTTTCAGCCCAACCATCTCACTATATTGGTTAAGGCGGCAGGTCTTTTCCTGGATATCTCTATGTGTATGAGATAGGAGTGCGATGTCATCTGCAAATCTAGGTCTTCCAGAGTGGATGTAGCGTCCATCTATACCTCTTGCCTTATCTTCCGTTGTTTTACGTATCACCCAATCTATGACAGTGTTGAATAATAGGGCTGACATAACACATCCTTGTCGCACGCCTGTTTTTACTTCAAACTTTAGTTCTGAAGTTTCAACACTGCATGCAAACTTGCTGTAGCAGCTTTTATAATATTTATAAAACACAGTGGGATTCCATACCATCTTAAGATACGCCATAGACTTTCCGTGTATGCTATCAAAAGCTTTTCAAAATCTACAAAGTTGATATAGAGTTTGCTTTGCCATTCTGTGCATTGCTCTATGATATTTCTAAGAGCAAATATTTAGCCTATACAGCTCCGTCCTCTGCGAAATCCTGCTTGTTCCTTTCTTAGTTTCTTATCCACAGCATCAGTAATCGTTATGCGATGATTTTGCTTAAGATTTTACTTGGGACAGAAAGCAGTGTTATTCCACGCCAATTATTACAATCGGCAATGGAGCCCTTCTTGGGGATCTTGATGATGACTCCTCTGTTCCATGCATCAGGTATTATTTGGGTATTCCATATAGTAGTAAACAAGGGTTGCAATATATTAGCTGCAAGTTCTGGGTCTATTTTGAATAATTCTGCGTTTAAGTTATCATTCCTGGTGCCTTGTTATTCTTAAGAGATTTAATTGCTGTAATGATCTCATCCCGGCTGGGTGTTTCAATGCCAATTTCTAATTCCTCTGTTGGCTCTGGTATGTCTGCTACTACGTTGCGTGGTCTATTTAGCAATTCTTTAAAATGCTCTGTCCATCGTATTTCTTGTTCCTTTTCCGTTGTCAATAGTATTCCATTCTTATCCTTTATGAGAGTATTTGATCTCCTGTAATGTTTTCCGCTTATTAGCTTTGTAATTTTGTACACTGTTCCCTGATCACACTTTTTGCTGCTTCTTCTGCCTGCACTGCCAGGTCTTCAACATACATTCTTTTGTCAGCTCTCACAGTCCGTTTGATTTCTTTACTTGCGCTTTTGTACTGTTCTTGGTATCTTGCTTTCAGTCTTTCGGACTTTGCTTCTAACAATTTATTTTTAATATTCTTGCTGTCTATTATTTTCCATGTTGTTGGTGTTATCCATTCTTTTCTTTTCTTTGTGCGGTACCCTAGACATGTTTCACTGCTCTGGCTATATATAGATGCTATGTTGTCCCATGTTCTATCTATGTTGTCAGTTTCATCCGTAGTTTCATTACTTTCTAGGGCTTGGAATCTGTTCTTTATCTGCATTATAAACTTATCCCTTACTTCGTGTCTTTTAGTCTATCCACATCGAACCTCTTTTGGAAGTTTTTCTGTTGTCCTGTTTTCTTAGTTTAAGATATATATATATATATATATATATATATATATATATGTATGGCCTTTTTCGTCTTTACAGACGGTCAATTGCAAGTGTTTTACTGTGACAACTTCTGAGTTTTCGCTTTTCTATCTTGTCGTTCAGCTCATACATAAGTCTCTTCTCAAAATACTCTGCACCCTTTCGCAATTTGCCTTTCCACACAACTCTGTCATCAAATAGTTTTCCCATTGCTGGGACCTATAGAAAAGTTTTTCATTGAGGCTTTGCAGATATCTTTATATCTGAGCAATGGTCTGCCCTGGTGCCTCTTCCTCGAAAGTTCACAGCACAACATTTGTTTTTAGTATCGACAAGTTTCCATTCTTCTCACATGTCTCAACCATCTTAGTCGTCTACTGCTGAGCATGCCCATGATAGAAGGCAGGTTTGCACGTTGCAGTACTTCAGAGTTGGTTATCTTGTCATACCACCTGATGTTCATAATCTTGCGGAGAGATCGAAGGCGAAAGATGTTAAGTCTCCTCTTGTGCCTTGAGAAGGCTGTCCATGTTTCTGAGCCATATAGTAAAGAACTAATTACACAGACTTAATATATTTGATCCTTCTACAGTGAATCGCGCTGCAGTGTAAGAACAGATTTTGGTAACTCTGACTGGTTCCCAGTGGAAACAGGAGTGAAACAAGGCTGCGTCTTATCGCCAATGCTCTTTGGAATAACAATTGACTGGGTCATGCGAAAATGCACAAATAACGCAAATATGGGCATCAAATGGGTTGATAAAATTTTAGAAGACCTTGATTTTGCGGATATAGCCCTTTTGAGTTCATCACACCAAGATATTCAAATGAAAACAAACCTCCAAAATATCTCAGGACAAATTGGTCTCCAAATCAACACCACAAAAACAAAATTGTTGACCTTACCAGCAGTCCAGAAAATATCCAACTAAAAACTACACTCTGAAAAGTCAAAAGTTTTACATACCTAAGGAGTATGATGACATCTACGGGGGATACAGCGCCAGAAATTCCATTCAGAATCGCATTGGCATCAAGTGCTTTTAACAAATTGTCAAATATATGGAAGTCCAATTCACCCAACAAGCACTTAAAATTAAAGATCTTTAACTCTTGTGTGATTCCAGTATTAACTTATGGATGGAGAGTTGGAAAGCAACAAAAACTCTAGAAAGAAAATTAGATAACTTTGAGAATAAATGTCTTAGAAGAATACTGAACCTCAAATGGTCAGATTTCAGACCTAATACACAAATAAGACAAGAGACCAAGCAAGAAAATGTATCAAATTTTATAAGAAAGCGCCTGGAACTACATCGGCCACACACTTAGAATGGATGAGAGAAGACTCTCTTACCAATCCCTCATATGGACACCAGAGGGAAAAAGAAAACGAGGAAGACCAAGAGAGACTCTGCGTAGACCCATCACCAGAGAAGGCTCAACGATGGGCCTAGTAAACATTAAAGACCTAAAACAGATAGCAACGAACCGTGAGACATGGAGAGCTATGACCTCTGCCCTATGCGCCGCCCACAGGCCCAAGAGGAAAGACTAACGAATATATTTGAATCTTCGTCTGCAATATTGGACACCTTGAGAAGAAATGATCAAAGAGTATCAAGGCAGGCATTGATGTGGGATGCAGAGGGTTCAAGAAAGAGAGAACGACCTAAGGAGACCCTGAAATGAACGTTGCTGAGAGAGGCAAGAAATATCGGTCTCAGTTCCATGGAAGAGATTGAGCTATTTGCCCAGGATAGAGCGGTATAAAGAAATTGCTTGCAGGCCCTATGTAACGTATAATGGTACGAGAGGAATTATTATTTTATATATATAGAAAGCAGTTGGGCTGTTCTTGTCTCAATATTGCTGTTGATATCTAGACATTCTTGAGTAAGTGGTAATTGCTTTTCTTCAAATTTCAGCTTCTTTTTTTAAATGCATGCTAATATTTTTATTTAATTATGCAAAAAGATTTGCTCTTTGGGAAATAGCAGACAGGTAGGACATTGTGGAACAGTCTCTAATTTTGTATTAATGATGTGTGCAAGATGGATATGCATGAGTCCTACACTGAAATTGTGCACGTGTCTGTACTATGTATTACAACACAAGAAGTAATGAAATCTTGAGCAGATTTCTAAAAAAGAGGAAACATATTACCAAGATGTTTAGAGATGAATACCTGAAAAGACACCACATGGTTTCAGTTTTAGTTCAATATATCTTCATTGCACTCAGGGCATGTACATAGGTGCTATGATCTCCTTTGCAATATCTCCAAATGTGTCCATCGACTAACCATATCAGTTTGGTGTTGGCTCATGAGCCTACTCATACAGCTGTTGTATTGCTCTTTTCAAGCCACTACAATCTGTAATCCCAAGTTTTTGCAATCTAGCTGTTGACGTGGATTAGTTTAGATGAAAGTCCTCTGTGTGGCCACACTATATGAGGGTGTTCAGAATGTCAGATCTATCTATTGGCTGAATCCCTGATATGGTGGCAGAGCCAGCCAGCCTGTCCACTCTCTCATTGTCATCAATACCCATGTGCGAGGAATTAAGATGAATTTTGCTAGTAACGTGTTATTGTCGCTGATTACAGTGGTACCTTACTAAAGTACAACTTGAACACTATAATCTGCAAAAACGGAAATGTGCCAAATAACCAGCAAAATTGGCCATTCATGTCACACCACCATGCCAAGCCATATAATATCTGCCATTTTCTTGAATTCATCAGCTGCATGGAAAAAGTGGAAAGCTACGTTTAAAAAGAGTCTCAGTGATGGGCACTTCACCTTCTATCTATGCTGTCGACACAGCATGTAGAGAAACAGTTAATAGTTATAAGACATCTCCAAATACTGCACTGGTGCTATTCCATTTGGTCACTTTGATCACTTTGAGACTGTAAAGCCGATACATCGGCCACAGCCCCTGGTAACATAAGGTTGAATAGCTTAGCCAAGAAATTGGAAATTCCTGTTAGATGGGGGCTGGTGTTTGTATATGTTTGATAGAACACTGTATGTTTTTTTACAATTTTACTCAATTCTATGTGTTCATGGTTATGTATTGGTGAAAAATGTTAATCATACTGGAGGCCATGCATCGGCTTATGGCTATTTTTAGAATGTTAATAAACTGATATCAGCTTTTGGGTATCTGTTTTAAAAAGCGAATGTTTCTATAAAATAAAATTAGTGAAGATTAAATCTTAAATAAAGGGAAAGTACTTATATGTAGTGACACTTTTATTTCCTAATGAAGATTTGAACGGAGGAAAGTGCGTGTTATTGTGATAGAGTAATATTTCTTCATTTTTGTGCAATAATGTGTCCGACATGAGCCAACATTTGTTATAAAGATCAAAATGAGTTTATACAGTACTATCCTCAGTATTGTTATATCAAATTATAACATGTGATAGTAGTAAAGATTTCATTGATAGTAATAGTGACATTTTATTGTTTATCAAATTCAGTAGTTGTAATTCTAAGTTTAATGTTATAATTGCTCCTAAAGAATGAGCATTGCACATTCCTATTACATCACTCAGAGGCAAGATCTTCTCTTCATGACTTTGAAGTCCGACAAATATCAGATGTCGCTGATGCAGAAGTGAGAGAGAGAGATGTTAATGGTAAGCATTTTAAAAGTGTGACAAGACACCAAAATACCTAAGTTTTACTATAATGTGTTATTTATTTATTATCATTGTTATTAGTGCTAATGCAAGTAATAGCAGTGTCTGAGTGAATGTTTGTTTTCTTGAGCACTCCATATCGACCACTTGTTAACCACTCTTTGTGATTGTATGATCTGAGCTAAGGCGATTGTATGTTTTGCCAGTTATGCATCTACAAGTAGGTCAGCACATCCCATCTCTGCAACGCTTTTTATTTACTAGGGTAGCTTCCCTATGCCCCTACCTCATTTGACTCTTACGACATACCTTGTAGGTCACAGTATTACTATTCTATGATCCCATTGGGAGCCCCAGCAACCCCGGGTGGTGAACGTTTGTAAAATGTTTAATAATGTTTGAGTCTTCTTCTTGTAGTTAAGACTCTTAGGCATAACAAGAATCACAGATCTTATTGTTGTTATAGTGTGAGTTATTTTATACAAAACTAGCAGTTTTGCCCATTCTTCCTAAGAATTTAGTTTAAATCAATTTGTAAGGTCCCTTAAAAAAACATGCCTTAAAATCGGCTTCTTTCCCATTAAAAACAATGAGCTTTGTCTCCATGAAAGTTTGAAAATTTTGTCGGTTGACCACATAAGATTAAAATGTTCTCATTCCGATTCAAGTCTTCTTCTTCTTCTGGGTCAACTTTTGCTATGCGACTACTCCGGTATGTGTCATAAACGGGGCGGTGCGCTGGGGTCTTCCCCGGTTCCCCATAGTTTGTCTTATAGTGTTGTTTCTGTTGGCCAGATCTCCAATCTCTCACTACTCAGACTAGGACAGTCTTGCAGGATGTGCTCTGGGGACTGCTTTGGTGCTCCACAGGTGCAGGCTGCCAAGTCCCTGAGACCCATTCTGTGGAGGTGTGCTCTGAGACTGCAGTGTCCGTTCTAAGTCTGAAGACTGTGGTCTGTGCTTTTCTGTTTAGTATATTTATACTGTCGTCTCTGGGTTGTATCCTCCATTTGTTTTTCTCAGATCCTTTTCCTGGATTGTTTCAGGAGAGTCTTTGTTTTGTAAAACTTTGTGCTGGGTGGTGTTGTGTTAGGCTCCCCAGCCTTTGCGAGTTTGTCAGCCTTTTCGTTTCCTGGTATGCCAGAGTGAGCTGGTATCCACTGTAAGACCAGTTCGGATTTTTGACAACAAGCTGATATTTTGCCATATGTCCTGAATTAGCTTGTCTTGTCTGGGACATGAGATAGCCTGGAGAACGGATCTTGAATCGCTAAAGATTGCAATATTTTGCTGACACTTGCTGGTCGTTGTAGACCCTGTATGCTGCAAGAAGGAACTTTTACCTCTGCTCTAAAGTTGGTGCATGTTTCTCCTGCTGCCAGAGAATGTGTTTCTGTGTTTCCTTGAGGGTGAGTGATGTAGATTCCGCTGCCTTCCTTTCTGGTAGCATCTGTAGCTGAGCCATCTGTGAACACTGTGTCCATGTGCTGGTGGAATATTGTCTGAAGCATTTGGAGTGAAATGGCTCTTTGCTCTGTCTCTGTTTGTATTTTTTTGAGATTATTCCTGAGACTTCTAGGTGTATTTGGGTCATGTTTTGGTAGCGTGTCCATGGCTCTGGTATTATGGGTTCCCACATTTCTGGGTCAGTTTCTAGGATGTCTGAATGTTGCATATAACTACTAAACGTTTCGACCAACAAGGCCTTTATCAAGCAAACGAACAAACAGGAGTAACAAAATGAAACACAAATGGACAACCAAATACAAACGTATCTAATGAAAATCTAGAATAAAAACGAATAACAAATAAATGTAACACAAAAAACACACATAAAAACTAGAAATAGAAGGGAAAAGAAACAATGAAACATCTAGTAAGTATATAACTTGAATACATGCAACATATACCCATATAGATTACAAAGCATGGGAAGAGAAAGTACTAAGAAGCATAAGAATGTAATACATGCAACATATACCCATATAGATTACAAAGCATGGGAAGAGAAAGTACTAGAGAAGCATAAGAATGTAATACGTTGAGCCTGCGTGTAAAGGTACCATACAAAGAAATCAACCGATTGTCCAGAGAAAATGACTACAGTCATCCAGGAACATGATCGGATGGCTGTGACTTGGACATCGTGAGCTCCTAAATGGCCAGTATCATTGAAATGGGTGGCTACAGGGGTCAGAGCATTGGCGTATGTCGCGCAAGTGTTGGGCGAATCGGTCACTGAGCCTCTTGCCTGTCTCCGTATAAGCCTTGTTACACGCTTATGTTGCATATGAAATTCTCTGGCCAGATGGATTGGACTTTCTTGCGTCTGTTTTTGTTTTCTCTTGGAATTTTGTGTGTAGAGGGTGTTCTTTTACGTTTAGTTTTTCAAACTGGGTGAGTGTTTTATTCTGCAGAGTTCTAGAGGCTCTATGTCTGTGTTTTTTTCTATTTCTATGATAGGACTGCTTTTCATTGCTCCCAGAGTTATTCTTAGGCCCATGTGTTGTACCTTGTCTAGTTTCTGTGTGTTTGTTTTGGCTGCTGTTATCCAAGAGCTGGAGCCATATTCCATGATGGTCTTACTGCTCCGTGTAGACCTGCTTTAATATTTTTTGAATTTGCGCCCCAGGACGTGCCAGCTAGTTTCTTCATCACAGCAAGTCTTTGTATGGCTTTTCTTTGAATTTTGTCTATCTTTGGCTTCCAGGTAAGTCTGCTGTCTAGGGTGATTCCAAGGAAGGTGGGTGTATCTATTTGGGGTATTGTTTCGTTTTCTAAATTGATGAATACTTTTTCCTTGTGTGGGAGAGGGAAAAAACAGTTGCTGTGGTTTTTGTGTGGTTAATTTTGAGGCCCCAGCTTTTTGTCCAGAAGACCTGTTTTGATGTTCACTTTTTCCACTGTTTTTTGTAGTAGATAGGATGTTTTTGAGTGTGTTCTGCAGCTGTCCAGATTGCGAAGTTGTCTGCATGTAGGCTGTTTGAGAACTTTTGGGGGCAGCATTTGGTGATGTCATTTACGTATATTAGGAATAGCGTTGGTGCTATCACACTGCCCTGTGGAACTCCATCCTTCATTTTTTGCATCCTGCTGAGGTGGTTGTCTATTTTTACTCTGGCTGTACGTTGGGAGAGGAGGTTTCTGATCCAGGAGAACATGTTGTGGAGACCCCTGTTTGTAGGACTTTCAGCATTAGGCCATCATGCAGTACCGTATCAAATGCCAGGGACAGGTCAAAGAATATGGCCGTTACTTTCTTTCTTTCCTGGAAGGCGTTTTCAATGTCCTGGGTGATGTAAGCCAGTTGGTCCTCTGTGCTTCTGTTTTGTCTGTTTCGGTCTGGGCGGTGGTGAGCAATGAATTGGTTTCAGGTACCATGTCAGTCTCCTGTTTACTAGCCTCTCCATCAATTTCCCTGCACAGCAGAGAAGGCTGATGGGTCCATAACTCTTTGGGTCATTTTTGTCCTTGCCTGGTTTCAAGATGGGGTAGATGTATCCCCCTTTCCCAGGTTGATGGAACTTGACCTCTTTTCCAGCTCTGGTTGAAAATGCTGAGGAGAAACTTTTGCAAGAGGACCAAGGTGTTTAAGGAATTCATTGGTAATTCCATCCGCTCCAGGTGCCTTTTTCTCCTTTAGCTTTTTTATTTGGTCTTCTAGCTCCTGCAAGGTAAACATAGCTGTCATGCTGTCTGTTGGGATTGTAGAATTAAGACTATGCAATAGTTGCTTTGACTAGTTTTTAACTTCCTTTTTCTTGCCTGTTAATTGGACTTGACTTTCCGATTGATAGGTTCTAGCTAATGGTCTGCGCTGCTCTGCGGTGACAAATCCTGCGTCTGTGTGTAGCACAGTTTGATCCTTTCTGTCCTGTCACCATTTAGGGTTTTTGTGAGGTTCCATAGATTTTAGTGTCTTTCTCTAGATTTAGGGAGGTAGTTTTTGATGCCAACTGTCCCCATGCTTTTCTTCTTTCTTTGGTAAATATTGCCTTTGTCTTGTTGTGTAGGGTAACATTTTAATCTGTGGGGCCTGCTTCCATGTTTTCTTTTTGGATGCTGAGTTCAGCGTGAAGCTCTTCCAGTTTAGGGGACCAATAGGGTCTGTAGTCTTCCCTTCTTCCTCTTGGTATACTTATTTTTGCTGCATCTAGAACCCAGTTGTTGAATGTTTAGAGTTTGCGGTTTAGGGCTATTTTCTTTATTTTCATGTTCTTAATGGCTTCTTCTAGGTGTAGAAGATATTCAATTTGCTTTCTTATAGTTCCAGCTGGGGGTGAGTTTTCCCCTTTGGGGTGTTCCTCTGTCCTTTCATGGAGATTATTATGGGTTTATGGTCACTGCCCCTAGTTGATTGCACACACTTCGACTTGTGAATTTTTTCAACATCTTCAGTCGCTATTGCTAGGTCTGGGTTGCTGGTTGTTCTCCAAGATCGGGAGTAGTATGAGTGTGCGTCATCAGGTTTGTTTAGCAGAACAAGACTGTTGTTGATGATAAGTCTTCTACTTCCTCTCCTTTTACATTTAGGTCAAGTACCCCCAGCTTGGAGAATGGCTGTTGAAATCTCAACTATTATCAGTTTTCTGTGTTTGGTTGTATGTTATTTAGGTGGATAAATTTGTTTGGTGGTGAATATATGTTGCAAATTGTGATTTCTTTGTCATTTGTTTTAGGCAGATGGTTATCGCCTCTGTGTGGATAATTGGGAGCGATGCGTTTCCCAGTCTGAGAACCTGTTTTTGATGGCAGTCATGACTCCCCTCCTTGGGTGGTCTTCCCTATCTTGCCGGAAGATTTCAAGCCGCTAATGGAGAATCTGTGCGTGCTGGTAAGATGTGTTTCTTGGATGCAGCATACATCGATCTCATGCTCCTTCAGGAAGTTTGCAGCTCTATTTTCTTTCTGGCGCCTTCCACGTTCCACTGCATTATTTTCAAATCTTGACCTGTGTGTTTACTCTCGTCTTTTCTGGTCGATCTGAGGGTGTGAGGAATTGTGGTTGCTGTTGTGTTTGGAGGATGGGGCCGGTGTTGAACCTCCCTGGTTTCGACCTGTAAATATGACACCGTCGGATAGTGTTGGTTGCATAGCTTCGGTTGTAGTGCATAGATGCGTGTTTTTTATTCCCGTGCCGCTTGGGCATGCATCTTCCAACTTCAATGGTTGAGATTTCATTTCTGGAATCCTCCTATCATAGGCAGATTGCCTTTCTAGGCTAGGGTTCTGCTATCCCAGACCGCCGTATTTAACACATAGCGAAGCGTGTAAAGTAGCGATCGAATTCTGATCGATCATCATCGTACTTCCGAGTCACTTAACTACACCACCAAATATATCCATGAATAACACAATATATCCTGTGTCCAAATGAAGGAAAAGTAGTAACCCAGGCCACGGAAGCAAGATGAAGTGATCAAAATATTCCCTGATGCTAACGATCACGTTCGCTCAGCGCCATTTGTAAACCGGAAGTCCCAATTGCAAGTAAAACCTGATACAATTGAATTCCCGTGAAAGTTGAAAAATAACAATTGCCAAATTAAATGTATTCAGATTATTAACTTATCGATGTGTTAAAAAAATGTTAATTGGCAAGGGGTGTGATTGAACATGTTGTCTTAAGGATAGCAGTCGGGTATCTTATGCATTTATCTACACAACTTACATGTTGAAATACCAATAAATATGTTAATGTGCGAGATGTATGATGTGCGAAAGACGTCACCAGACTATAACAACATGATCGCTTTGCGCACGTGACCGCAAACGTCGTGAAAACATGGATAGACACTTTCTGTGATTTCTACACAGAATAACCTTGTGCGTTAAGTTGGAATATCTTTATAGAAATGTACAAAACATCTAGTTTTATCATTTTTCCCTCTTCATATCTATAACCTTCTTGCCGAATTTCAGGTTCGTAGGATGTCCAGATATTTTCAAACAATTGGGACATACATACAATTCCATTCATCTTTGTCTTACATATGTATAGACTAGCAGTTTACCGTTCTTCGACGGGAGGAAGGGAGGGGGCTTTAGTGTAAATCTAAACTACTTTTAAAGTTACTTTGTTATCCTTTCCGCTGATCTTCCGAGCCCACATAAACTGTAGCTCATTCCAATAGCCAGTAAAACCTGCTACAATTGAATTCCAGTGAAAGTTGAGAATTAACAATTGGCAAATTAAATTTATTCAGATTGTTAACTTATCGATGTGTTTTTTTAAATATTTTTAATTGGGAGTTTGAGATTGAACATGTTGTCTTTAGGATAGCAGTTGACTATCTTATGCATTCGTCTACACAACTTACATGTTGAAATACACATAAATGTGTTAGTATTAGTGTGATGTCGAAAGATGTCATCGGACTATAACAACTTGATCGCTTTACGCATCATGTGACCGGCAACATCGTGAAATCATGGATATATATACTTTCTGTGATTTCTATGCAAAAAGACCATGTGCGTTAAGTTTGGAATATGGTTATGAAACGTAAAAAGTCTAGTTTTATAATTTTTCCGTATTCTATCCATAAATCCCACCTTCTTGCCATATTTCAAGTTCATAGGATGTCCAGATATCTCTAAACAATTGGGACAGACATACAATTTAATTGATCTTTGTCTTATATATATATATATATATATATATATATATAAGATAACGACTGTCAGGAAAACCTGGATGGGTGGCAAGAAATGTCCAGAAAAAAACGAACGTATGGCAAAAAATGTCCCGGTTTCTCTGTTGCAACATCTGCAACCCTTTACTTCCACAGTAAATGTAGTAAATGTAATACTATCTGAAACCATTCAATGCAGTCTTATCTTATCTTAACCACATTTGCCGTGAAGCGCCGTGGGGGGAGTTAGTTTTCTATCTTGTGCCAGGTGTGTTGCGCTTGACGTTGTCAGTCCATGCTTTCGCAGGGACTGTGAAATGTTATCTGTCCATCGTGTTCGTGGCCTGCCTCGTGCTCTGCGCCCTGAGCGTCGATTATTGTAGGCACGTGCTGGTAGTAAATGTGGTTCCATTCTCATTAGATGCATGGTATAGTACCAACGATGCTTCTGATATTCTCGTTTCTCACTCTATCTCTCCTTGTAACGTTGACAGCTTTTCGTAGACATCTCATTTCACATGTTGTAATCTTTCTTTCTTGTGTCTTGTCAGGGCCATGTTTTGGACTGATAGCAGCAGTTGGAATAAATATGCAGTTTATCAGTTGTCGTTGGACTGTCTGTTAATGCTTGGATTGTTATTAATAGTGGTGACTAGAAGCAGTAACGGCTGAATAAAACGTACCCATTTTCAATTCTCATATTGGAAGTGTAAATAAGATTTATATACTTTAAACACCATCAATTTTACAGATTACTTATTTTTGTTTATTTTACTTCTATTAAGATTCTTTTAATAATTAATCAGCTTTGTCTTTAGCAGCAGTGTTTCTTACCTTCAACTTAACTTGAACAAAACGGCGGAAATACTTGTCGTCGTCTGCAACAATCAGTAGCAGCTCGGTCCAGATTTTACAAAATTATTTCTCCGTTATTGCAAAACAAATCTACTTATAACTTATTTTCACTGACAAGATTTGGTATATATATATATATATATATATATATAACATATTATTATTAATCAGGCAGAATAACTAAAAGTAGTAAACATGATTTTACCTTCAATTTTTAGTTACTTTTTAACATTTTTTTTTTATTTTGTCCATGAAAACAACAATCCGCATTTCTTCTATATTTAGAAATACAATCTTGACTTATATTGTTTTCCTATTATATCATTTGCTTGATAAAGACATTTTGGTTGAAATGTTTCTGTGTATTGTCATTGTTTTTGTATTTTGTAAAACTACAATACTTTGTTATTACGTGTTTCGCCATTTGTCATAGTTTTACTGCAGTTTCCCCCTATATAGAATCTTGACTTAATGCTTTTCGATCATGTTTTTTTTACATACAGAACACTGGAATGATAATACAGTATATGCAGCACAACTTCACTCTTCTCTTCTTTCATTTCTCTTATCCTGTTTTGTGTTCCTTCATAAATACTATCTTTCATTGCCTCTGTTATTTTGTGGTCCCAATTTTGCGTGGACGACATTTTGCTTTGTATCCACTTTATCGGAATAGCATTGCTCTTTGAGGCACACTGTCTGTTGGTAATCCGATTATGTGACCGAACCATTTCATTTGTTGTTGCTTGATTACTTACTTAATCCCGTCATGCCTAGGAAAATGGGGCTTCAGAAGGACTTTCCATGCTCTCCTGTCCCAGCAACCTTCAGCGCAGAGCCCCGTCAGAGATGTGGTGTCCAGTTCCTCTTCCATCATGCGCCTCCATGTTGTCCGTGGTCTGCCTTTCTTTCTTTCCCTCTGGTGTCCAAGTGAGGGCTATCCTTGCAGGCATTTCTTGTCTCATTCTCATAACATGTCCGAGCCATTTCCATCTTCTCTTTTGAGTATGTCATTCATTGCCTCTTGTCTTGTGTCTTGGAGTAGTTGGTTATTGGATATTTTACTGGCCAAAAGATTCCCAAGATTCTGCGCAGACAAGAGTGGTGGAAAACTGACAGCCTGCTAGTATCTCCTTTGGTCATCCTCCAACCCTCCGATCCGTAGAGCAAAACTGGCAAAACAATGCTTTTATAGAGTTTAAGCTTTGTGGTCCTATTGTAGATTTGGACTTCCATACTGGTTTCATTCTGGCAAAAGCGGTTCTGGCCTTACTCAGACGTGATTTTATATCTTCCTCTGTGCCACCATTTAGTGTCAGTACGCTACCAAGATATGTAAACTGCTCAACCCTTTCCAGTGTTTCATCTTCTAACATTACTGGTTGTTGGATTTCACTGTTTGTCATAATTTTGTTTTTCCTGTGTTTGTTTTGAGGCCTACTGTCTTTGCCGTGCTGTGAAGTATTGTACTTTCTCTTGTATATGTTCATATTTGTGTGACACCAGGGCTATATCGTCTGCAAAGTCCAGGTCCTCAAGCATCTCGAAAGGGTCCATCTTATTCCTCTTGGTGCTTGTTGTTTTATGACATTTTTTAGCACCCAGTCAATTGTAATACTAAACAAAGAGAGGACATTACGCATCCCTGTCTTAAACCAGATTTTACTGGGAATGTTTTGTTGGAATTCTTTAGGTTGGAAAATCTTATGAAGAGGGCTATGATGTTGACAAGCTTCTGCGGTACGCCGTATTGTCTCAGTATCTTCCATAGGCTGTCTCTGTGGACGCTGTCGAATGCCTTTTCAAAATCTATGAAGTTGATATATATAGTCCTTTGCCACATTGTTCTAAAATGTTACGCAGGGTAAATATATGTTCATTTTTTCCTCTTCCTTTCCTAAATCCTGCTTGCTCCATTCGTAGACACTTGTCTACTGCTTCTTTTATTCGCATTATGACAATTTTGCAGAATATCTTACTTGGGATTGAAAGCAACGTGATTCCTCTTCAGTTATTGCAATCTGTTAGGTCTCCTTTCTTGGGGATTTTCACCACAGTACCCTAGTCCAATCCTTAGGCAATTCTTCTTTCTCCCAGATATCTGCAAACAATGGCTCTAATATGTTTGCAGCTAAGATGGGATCGATCTTGAAAGCTCTGCTGTTTTCATCATTTCCAGTGCTTTTTTGTTTCTCAGGATCCAATAGCTTTACTATTTCTTGCTTTTCTGGCAATTTGAGGTTGATATCAATATCCTGTGCGGCCGGTGGGATATCCAGTGATTTCAGGATCAGGTCTGTTTAGCACATCTCAAAGTGGGATGTCCATCTCATATCCTGCTCCTGCTCTGTTGTCAACAGTTGTCCTAGGCTGTTTCTGACTGGCATGTTATGGTTGTGTCTTTTACCTCCGCATAATTGTTTGGTAATCTTGTACAGTGTGTCAGATCATGTACTTTAGCAGCTTTTTGCTAGTTTCTGCTGTCTTTTCCATAAATTGTCTCTTGTCTGTTCTAGCACTTCTTTTTACCATTTTGTTTAGTTCTGTATATTCTTTTCTTGCCTTATCTTTTTGACGTTCTGATCTAATGCTATTGATGAGATTTTTTTTTTCTCCTTTCGCTTTTGGATGTATTCTAAGGTCTGGCCACTTATCCACTCTTTATGTTGTCCTTTACTGGTTCCCAGTACACTACTGCTAACTATTTTATATGTGCCTTTGATCGCATTCCATTTTTCTTGGATACTTTCAGTTGGTGTTGTGTCTGACTGCTCTGGCAGGATTTGAAATCTGTTCTTTAATTCCACTATATATTTTGTAGCAATCTCTCTGTCTTTTAATAAGTTAACATTAAAGTATTCTGTTCTTGTCTTGGCTTGTATATATGTTTTCTTGAGTTTGAGCCTGATCATGGCAACGACAAGGTGGTGGTCGCTGCCCACGTCAGCTCCTCTTTTCACCTTTACATCAAGTAATGTCTTTCGCCATTTACTGTTGATCATAAAGTGGTCTATCTGGTTTCATCTCTTCCATTTGGGGATATCCATGTGTACTTGTGTATGGTCCTGTGTGGAAACAATGTGCCTCCTATGATCAGTCTGTTTTCTAGACAAAAATTGCTCAACATTTCTCCATTTTCATTTGCAGTGCCACATCCCTCTTTTCCCATTATTGCTTCTCTGTGTCTGTTATTGTTTCCAACTTTTGCGTTTAGGTCTCCCATTATGCACAAAACGTCCTGAGCTGGAACCTTGTCCACTATTTCCTGTAACCTTCTATAAAATGTGTTTTTGTCCTCTTCTTCGGCTTCGTTAGTGGGTGCATAGCATTGAATGATAGTTAGCTTTCCTTGTTTCCCATTAAATCGGGCTTTCAACAATCTTTCATTAATCGGGTGCCACTCTAAGAGATGTTTATTCAACCCTTTCCTTATTATTAGTGCAACTCCTGCTGAATGATCCCGTCGTCTCTTCCTGAGTATAAGATGGTTTTCCCTGTTCTAGTTGTCGTCTGTCCGAAGCCTGTCCATCTACTTTCGCTGACCCCTAGAATGTGTAATTTATAGTGTTGCATCTCTTTTACCACCTGTGATGTCTTTGTGGTCTCGAACATTGTTCTGACGTTCCAGAATCCTATTCTTAGTTTAGTTTTGACATCCAGCAGACTTGAATTCCCAGCGTGGGCTTCCTTGCGGCTTTCACCCATACTTTTCATGCTGACAGTGGTACTCTGTCTCAAGACCGCTGGACATCGAGAGCATTTTTCCTTTTGAAGTTTCTGTAACATTTTTTCTTTTTATGGGGCAGAGTTGTTAGCACTGCGCCCAACCCCAACCTGGAGGACCAGGAGGCCACATTTAGTCTGACCTCTCACCTTGGACCTGTCCGGCATGGGTAACCCTTCCAGGAACAGAACGTTCCTGCCGGCATAGCTTTCTGGATCATTGAGGCACGCAGTTGTTGCTTGATAAAGGTCAGTATTGATGTTGTACTCACATTTTTCCTGGCAGCTTCTTCTTCTTCTTTGCGTTCGTTCTTTCCGACCAATTTTAATCACTCTTTGTGATATGTTTAATCTTTGCAAAGAACGTGTAGACGTTGCACATTGGTTTGGTAAGTCCCTAAACGCATAGGCTTCTACACGTTTAGGACATGTGCATCCGATTTCAGCCAAAACTCCTTAGGCGCCTCTTAAGACATGCGTGGCAGGTAACAGTGGTTCCATTCTTTACACCCCAACTATGGGCCCCGGTAACCACTCTGGCGGCATATGTCGGGATAAAGATTGTGTTGAAAAATGCTTTTTTAGTGTTCATTATATGACATGCTTTCATTTCAAAATTGGTGTCATTTATTTTATGATTGGATTTGCTTTATTGCATCCATGTTGGATTTCGTTAGTTATTCTTCCATTTGCTGAAAAAAAATGCTCACTATATATGTAATCTTTGATTTGCTTTTTGTTGATGTTTGTCGATGGAGATATTGGTAATGTTTTCCTCTCTGCAGAGTCATTACTTCGGTTTTGTCAATGTTTATTCTCATGTTGTAGTCATTGCATATTAAATGGAGTCTGTTAAGTTAATGTGTTGGTGTAGTTGTCTTTCTGTTATTGAAATGATTGCCTGACCGTCGGCTAAAAGCAATTTGTTTAAGAATTCCGCAAGGCAGTTTCCTTCACTGGTGTTAGTATTTTACAGATTTTGTCGATATATGTGATGAACAACAGTGGTGATAGTACGCATTCTTGTCTTACTCCAGACCTAACACGGAACTTTTCTGATAGCCCTGTGTTTGTTCTAGCCATGCGCTGGCTGTTTATATAGAGACTCTTGCATAGATAACTCTTTCCACGCCCGTTTATTTCCTCAATTTGTAAGCAGTTAATTCAAGGGAAGTAACCCAACTACTTGTTAATAAATAAACATATATATATTATTATATACTAAATTGAAGAAAACTGGACAACCTAATAGAATAACAAGGTTGAAAAGTAGTAGAAGTAAAATAGTAGAAGTAAAACTAGAAAGACTTCTTATAAGGAAGCAACTCTATGGCGCAGTGTGCGGCTTAAAGCGTGGAAAGTGGTCCATAACATCATATTTTGATCAAATGTTCCACAAAGTGTTAATACCTACGTGGTCGAAAGTTTTTGCCTGATGACGAACTAGTTGTTTATTCAACAGTCCATTTTACTAACTGTCTATTTTTACTGCGATATTTCTCTATAATTCGTTCAATACTTTTGGTTATCTTTTCTTTCCAGATGGAAACTATTATTTCATTCTTCCAGTATTCTACTATTATCCAGACTTGGTTGAATAGTTCGTCTAGTCAACTTATTCCGATCTCTTTAGTTGCGTGTTATTGCTTATGAAATAAATTATATTACTTTGGTTGTAAATACTTGTTGTTGAATAAATTTTGTACATATGCCTATTCCTTTTTTTGGTCTCATTTATTTAAAATGGACGTGTCCGAGAAGATGAGCGGTAAAAATATATAGTTGATAATTTTGCAAACGAAAGTACGTTTAATTTCATCAACATTACCTCAATAAGGAAAGAATGAAGAGCTTCTTCAAGTTTAATTTCATCAACATTACCTCAATAAGGAAAGAATGAAGAGCTTCTTCAAGTTTAATTTCATCAACATTACCTCAATAAGGAAAGAATGAAGAGTTTCTTCAAGTTTAATTTCATCAACATTACCTCAATAAGGAAAGAATGAAGAGCTTCTTCAAGTTTAATTTCATCAACATTACCTCAATAAGGAAAGAATGAAGAGCTTCTTCAAGTTTAATTTCATCAACATTACCTCAATAAGGAAAGAATGAAGAGCTTCTTCAGGTTTAATTTCATCAACATTACCTCAATAAGGAAAGAATGAAGAGCTTCTTCATGTTTAATTTCATCAACATTACCTCAATAAGGAAAGAATGAAGAGCTTCTTCATGTTTAATTTCATCAACATTACCTCAATAAGGAAAGAATGAAGAGCTTCTTCAAGTTTAATTTCATCAACATTACCTCAATAAGGAAAGAATGAAGAGCTTCTTCATGTTTAATTTCATCAACATTACCTCAATAAGGAAAGAATGAAGTGCTTCTTCAAGTTTAATTTCATCAACATTACCTCAATAAGGAAAGAATGAAGAGCTTCTTCATGTTTAATTTCATCAACATTACCTCAATAAGGAAAGAATGAAGTGCTTCTTCAAGTTTAATTTCATCAACATTACCTCAATAAGGAAAGAATGAAGAGCTTCTTCATGTTTAATTTCATCAACATTACCTCAATAAGGAAAGAATGAAGTGCTTCTTCAAGTTTAATTTCATCAACATTACCTCAATAAGGAAAGAATGAAGAGCTTCTTCACGTTTAATACTTCTTCTTCTTCGAACGCTCCATATCGACCAATTGTCAACCACTCTGTGTGATTTGTATGTGATCTGAGCCCAAGAGCGATTGCACGTTGTGCCAGTTATGTGCCTACTGGAAGACCAGCACATCCGATTTCTGCGACGATTTTTATTTACTAGGGTAGCTTCCCTAGGTCGTACATCAGTTGCCTCTTACGACATGCCTTGTAGATCGCAGTGATACTATTCTTTGCTTTCCTTGTGGGTCCCAGCACTACACAGACGTATACATTTAAAACAAAAGTAGTGAGTCATAAATTGGTATACGATATCACAGAAGGATAAGCACTATTTTATTCTTACCTCTTCCAGGGGGTGTCCTCGTTACAATGGGTTCTTTCCTGGAACCTGTGAGAAATGAATTAGCTAAACATTATTAATAACTGAACATATTAATTTCTTTATTAACTATCATCATTATTTTATTTGTAAACAGTTTTTGCTTGTTTGAATTTATAATATAAATACAGTTATGTATATAAACACCGTTTCAATGCAACACAAATATCCTAGTTTTTTCTTTTAAGTACTATAAGATCTTATTTCGCTAAGCTCCAATCAAACAATATTGTTTTGTGTCTTGCCTAGAAGTCCCTGATTAAATGTATTGTCATACATTAACTATTTGAACTGATAATACACCGTGGAGGAATTAATATTATCGAGAAACAACAATTTAAATGTATTGTCACACACTAACTATTTGAATTTAAAAACATACCGTGGACGAATTAATATTATCGAGAAACAAGAAATAAAATGTATTGTCACACACTAACTATTTGAATTTAAAAACATACCGTGGACGAATTATTATCGAGAAACAAGAAATAAAATGTATTGTCACACACTAACTATTTGAATTTAAAAACATACCGTGGACGAATTAATATTATCGAGAAACAAGAAATAAAATGTATTGTCACACACTAACTATTTGAATTTAAAAACATACCGTGGACGAATTAATATTATCGAGAAACAAGAAATAAAATGTATTGTCACACACTAACTATTTGAATTTAAAAACATACCGTGGACGAATTAATATTATCGAGAAACAAGAAATAAAATGTATTGTCACACACTAACTATTTGAATTTAAAAACATACCGTGGACGAATTAATATTATCGAGAAACAAGAAATAAAATGTATTGTCACACACTAACTATTTGAATTTAAAAACATACCGTGGACGAATTAATATTATCAGAAACAAGAAATAAATGTATTGTCACACACTAACTATTTGAATTTAAAAACATACCGTGGACGAATTAATATTATCGAGAAACAAGAAATAAAATGTATTGTCACACACTAACTATTTGAATTTAAAAACATACCGTGGACGAATTAATATTATCGAGAAACAAGAAATAAAATGTATTGTCACACACTAACTATTTGAATTTAAAAACATACCGTGGACGAATTAATATTATCGAGAAACAAGAAATAAAATGTATTGTCACACACTAACTATTTGAATTTAAAAACATACCGTGGACGAATTAATATTATCGAGAAACAAGAAATAAAATGTATTGTCACACACTAACTATTTGAATTTAAAAACATACCGTGGACGAATTAATATTATCGAGAAACAAGAAATAAAATGTATTGTCACACACTAACTATTTGAATTTAAAAACATACCGTGGACGAATTAATATTATCGAGAAACAAGAAATAAAATGTATTGTCACACACTAACTATTTGAATTTAAAAACATACCGTGGACGAATTAATATTATCGAGAAACAAGAAATAAAATGTATTGTCACACACTAACTATTTGAATTTAAAAACATACCGTGGACGAATTAATATTATCGAGAAACAAGAAATAAAATGTATTGTCACACACTAACTATTTGAATTTAAAAACATACCGTGGACGAATTAATATTATCGAGAAACAAGAAATAAAATGTATTGTCACACACTAACTATTTGAATTTAAAAACATACCGTGGACGAATTAATATTATCGAGAAACAAGAAATAAAATGTATTGTCACACACTAACTATTTGAATTTAAAAACATACCGGGGACGAATTAATATTATCGAGAAACAAGAAATAAAATGTATTGTCACACACTAACTATTTGAATTTAAAAACATACCGTGGACGAATTAATATTATCGAGAAACAAGAAATAAAATGTATTGTCACACATAACTATTTAAATTTTAAAAAACATACCGTGGACGAATTAATATTATCGAGAAACAAGAAATAAAATGTATTGTCACACACTAACTATTTGAATTTAAAAACATACCGTGGACGAATTAATATTATCGAGAAACAAGAAATAAAATGTATTGTCACACACTAACTATTTGAATTTAAAAACATACCGTGGACGAATTAATATTATCGAGAAACAAGAAATAAAATGTATTGTCACACACTAACTATTTGAATTTAAAAACATACCGTGGACGAATTAATATTATCGAGAAACAAGAAATAAAATGTATTGTCACACACTAACTATTTGAATTTAAAAACATACCGTGGACGAATTATTATCGAGAAACAAGAAATAAAATGTATTGTCACACACTAACTATTTGAATTTAAAAACATACCGTGGACGAATTAATATTATCGAGAAACAAGAAATAAAATGTATTGTCACACACTAACTATTTGAATTTAAAAACATACCGTGGACGAATTAATATTATCGAGAAACAAGAAATAAAATGTATTGTCACACACTAACTATTTGAATTTAAAAACATACCGTGGACGAATTAATATTATCGAGAAACAAGAAATAAAATGTATTGTCACACACTAACTATTTGAATTTAAAAACATACCGTGGACGAATTAATATTATCGAGAAACAAGAAATAAAATGTATTGTCACACACTAACTATTTGAATTTAAAAACATACCGTGGACGAATTAATATTATCGAGAAACAAGAAATAAAATGTATTGTCACACACTAACTATTTGAATTTAAAAACATACCGTGGACGAATTAATATTATCGAGAAACAAGAAATAAAATGTATTGTCACACACTAACTATTTGAATTTAAAAACATACCGTGGACGAATTAATATTATCGAGAAACAAGAAATAAAATGTATTGTCACACACTAACTATTTGAATTTAAAAACATACCGTGGACGAATTAATATTATCGAGAAACAAGAAATAAAATGTATTGTCACACACTAACTATTTGAATTTAAAAACATACCGTGGACGAATTAATATTATCGAGAAACAAGAAATAAAATGTATTGTCACACACTAACTATTTGAATTTAAAAACATACCGTGGACGAATTAATATTATCGAGAAACAAGAAATAAAATGTATTGTCACACACTAACTATTTGAATTTAAAAACATACCGTGGACGAATTAATATTATCGAGAAACAAGAAATAAAATGTATTGTCACACACTAACTATTTGAATTTAAAAACATACCGTGGACGAATTAATATTATCGAGAAACAAGAAATAAAATGTATTGTCACACACTAACTATTTGAATTTAAAAACATACCGTGGACGAAAAACACACCGTTGGAAGAAGAAGAAGACTAGGTTAAAATATATGGAGGTAGGGTGGTCAGTTCTTCTTCCTCGTTATCTTATCTTTAATAATATATTTTTAGATAGTAACAGAGTAACGGATTTCTGAGCATTAAAAACAAAAAAGGATTCAATTTCGTAATCTTTCAATTGCCAAAGCTGCTCTCAAGCCACTAGACTACGCCATTTAGTAGTACTACCTCTACTTAAGATTGAGTATACCTCTAATTTATAGCTTATTTATTTGTACACTAACAAAATCAGATATGTCATTCAAATAAATGCTTGCAGTTCACAACAGTCTGAAATACTTTCCATTACTACTATCACTTTCATATTTAAACTGTGTATTCATTTTTTTTCTTTTCTCCAATCCTGTTTTGCCTCACATTGTCATGATAAGAAGAGATTTCTAGAACGAGCCCTTGTGTGTTCTTCATAAATAGTGTCTTTCGTCGCCTCTGTTATCTCTGATGTCCATCATTTTCGTGACCGGCCTTTTGTTTTTGTATCCATTGTATCGGAGCAACATCGCTCTTTGAGGTGTACTATCTGTGTTTGCAATACCAATTCAATGTAAAACCAATTCATGTGTTGAGTGTATCATCTTATATAATAATCTCTAATGCGTTTCTCAGTCCATTCGCTCTTCGAGCAGAGAAATCTAGCTGCTCGAAAAGCACATATATAACATTGAACATGTATATCCCACCTATGGTAGGGGATTGTGTTGGAGGATTGAATTTCTCGAGTGTGGGATGAAACCCACTATCCTCTTATTTCTGATTCGATAAGCAAGCTCTATGCATCACGCTTATCTGTCCTATACTTATTTTACACATATACATATTTTATCATATATATATATATTTTAACATATATATATATAGGTTACAGGAACTCCGTAGCTCCAGCAACATAATATGTAATATTATTTAACAACAGTGAGATGATGTGCTATATAATGTGTATGTGCACTCTAGTAACAAGTATTTTGGTGCAATAACAAGTGTAGGCATTCTATACAATGTCGATAGCTAACTATAATGTGATATGTGCAGTCTACGATAAGTTTGCATTGCTTCACCAGTATGCTACATGCATTACATGGATATACGGTAATCTTGCGACAACATGTTGATTTTCAGCGTGCACGAGGAAGAAGTGTTAAGAAATGAGAATATGGCTAACAGCATAAGCGTGTGTATGATGTATTGTGCAAGTCCATGATTATCTTCGACTCTTGACCATTTCGTATTATTCTAGAAGTTCTATGCGTTCGACGTCATGACACATTGTGCATTCCCATGTATGCTCCGTCCTCTGCTACAGCGCCATCCCAAAATTCACTAGCTAACCTACCTATGAGAAGTTGATTAGTATGTCTTATCTCTCTCTCTCTCTCTCTCTCTCTCTCTCTATTACGAAGACGACATTGTCTGGCATGTTCAAACTTAACTCCTAATACTCGACTTATTCCTGTGTCTGAGACTCGCCCATATCACATAGATGAGCGTGTACCGCATTGATGACATTGTCTCTGTCCATACTTTTGCTTGCTTGAGTCGGAGCAATGTTTGTAAGAAACTCAGCACGTTTGTTACCATGCACTCCAGCATGTCCAGGTGTATACAGTCAAGTCAGTGCCTTGAGATGTGATCTCCGAATGCTGTCCACCAATTCCGTGCGCATACTTCCAGATTTCAATTCTTTGGAGCATATTCATGTCTGATCTGATTTGATCGTCTATCGTCATCCTTGTCCCTGTTGAAACTTGACTCACCAAACATCAGCTCTAACTGCATCTATGTCCTGTGTGAGATGTCCGACTTCATCTGCAGTCATACTCAAATCTACGCTATTTTGTACTCATCTTCTTCTTGGTCTTCCTTGACATCTTCTGCCCGGTATCATGCCATCCAGAATGATCACTTGTTAGTTTGGTTGTGTTTTTGTTTTGTTATGTAGGGAATTACAGCCTCTTTAAGCCGAAGCACGTCCCTTCACACTAAGAATGTGTCGTTTTGGTTACACCAGAGCGTGTAGTTTAGTTTTTTAGTTTAGTCGTCGAATCACCATCACTGCACGTCGAACAAATTAGTCCATAAGTGCTCCGATCTCTCCTCAGTATGTCCATCAGCTCTATTTGTAGTTTAGTTTGTTCCTTTAGTACCAAAGGCGGCACATAGGGCAGAGGTTTTAGATCCCCATGTGACACGGTTCTTTGCTAGCAGTTGGAGATCTTGTATGGTTTTACATCCCAATAGTTTACTTTCTTGTTGGATGGTTCTTCGAAGAGTGGTCTTTGGTCTTCCAGTTTTCTTTTCCCAACTGGTGACCACATAAGGACGTCGATTTAGTCTCTTTTCGTCTGATCTAAGAACATGACCTACATATTTCCACCTTCGTTTCCTTATAATATTTGATACGGGTTGTTGGTGTGTTCTACACTAGAGCATGTAGGCCAACACACGCTCTGGCGTACGGGTTGTTGGTGTGTTCTACACTAGAGCATGTAGGCCAACACACGCTCTGGTGTACGGGTTGTTGGTGTGTTCTACACTAGAGCATGTAGGCTAACACACGCTCTGGTGTACGGGTTGTTGGTGTGTTCTACACTAGAGCATGTAGGCTAACACACGCTCTGGTGTACGGGTTGTTGGTGTGTTCTACACTAGAGCATGTAGGCCAACACACGCTCTGATGTACGGGTTGTTGGTGTGTTCTACACTAGAGCATGTAGGCTAACACACGCTCTGATGTACGGGTTGCTGGTGTGTTCTACACTAGAGCATGTAGGCTAACACACGCTCTGGTGTACGGGTTGTTGGTGTGTTCTACACTAGAGCATGTAGGCCAACACACGCTCTGGTGTACGGGTTGTTGGTGTGTTCTACACTAGAGCATGTAGGCAACACACGCTCTGGTGTACAGGGTTGTTGGTATCTACACTAGAGCATGTAGGCTAACACACGCTCTGGTGTACGGGTTGTTGGTGTGTTCTACACTAGAGCATGTAGGCTAACACACGCTCTGATGTACGGGTTGTTGGTGTGTTCTACACTAGAGCATGTAGGCTAACACACGCTCTGGTGTAGGTTGTTGGTGTGTTCTACACTAATTCCTTATAAACTTTGTACGGGTTGTTGGTGTGTTCTACACTAGAGCGTGTAGGCCAACAAATATTTAAAATAAAATTGTACTTTTTTTCAGGAAAATCCAATAGTAGTAACCATCTGTAACCAAGTGATTTTCTCGGGAGAATCGTGTCATTTTTTATGTTCTAAATATTTCATTTGCATCTTATTTATTAACCACGCATCTTTAATTTTAAACAGTTTCAAAATGGACATATTTGTTCTTTTTTTCCAGTCCGTGGTATTCTATGTACTCTTCTGTAACACTTGTATTTAAATGTATTAATCGATCTTTAAGCTGTTTTATCAAACGCATGTTTTAGCAATTACTACTCTTCTGTATTTTCAAGTGTTCCAGGCTGGATGAAGCAATCCTGGTTGCGCTATTCTAGACGCAGGAACTCCTCGCTTGTGCTCCTCGGTTTGTTTTCAGCGTGAAGAGATCCATCTATTTTTCCCAGTGATTCCTACTAATCTCAGTGTAACTGAAATCAAGGTCCTAGTCCTATCGGAGACGGACGATAAAAGCTAGGTTCCATGTTCAAGTTTAACACGTAATAGAAACATTGAAACATTGATAAATGCTACTCTAGTCAGTCCATTCTCAAAGCAACTCGTATATGAAAATATTGCCACTCCATTCTCAAAATGTTTTTTATGTATGCAGCTACTGTCATCCCATTCTCAAAATAACGATTACATGTACAACTATTATCACACCATTCTCAAAACATCGCCAGATGTAAAACTACTATAAGTCAGTTTTCAAAATATTACTCATTTGTGTAGCTACTATCATTCCATTCTCAAAACAGTACTTACAGCTGCAATCATGAACATCTCAAATGTATAGTGCAAATTTACATAATATAAAGTGTCATTCATGAACATAGCTATACTAATTTACAACATTTCATTAAAATTGTAACAATAAAAATGAATTCAAAACAGGCCATTGAATGTAATCAAAGTAGTTAATATGCTTTAAATATTACACGCCAAAATGCATTTTTATAAAGACAATAAATAAAAACAAACAAAGTATGTTGAACAGAATTGTATTTCAGTGTTGGACTTCAATAATTATTCCAAAAGTGAATTACGTGATTTCCTATTTCTAGTTTTTATGTGTGTTTTTGTGTTACATTTATTTCGTTATTCGTTTTTATTCCCATATTTTCATTAGAAACGTTTGTATTTGGTCGTCCATTTGTTTTTTAAATTTGTCACTTCTGTTGTTCGTTTGCTTGATAAATGGCCTTGTTGGTTGAAACGTTGCTGTATTTTGTCATTGTTTTTGTAATTTGTAAAACTACAGTACTTTGTGATTACATGATTTTTGAATGGTGTCTATGTGTTTATGTATTCGATAAAGAAGATAAAATCAAGGTAAATTAAATATGTTGGACACAACAAACGACATGAGTACATAGAGAAAATCATTTTGGAGAGAATGATGCATGCAAGAAGAATGATAAGAAGATCTAGAAGACGATGGAGGCAAGATGTCATTGACGATATGAGAATGACTGCTACTGACGCCGGTCAACTTGCACAGAATAGAGAGTTTTTCAGGATTGCTGTCATGGCAGCCAAGTTCCGGAAGGGACAAGCTACTTGATGATGATGATTCGGCAAAATATCAAAGCGATCATGGGACACCACATAATTCACGTTGCAGAAAGAAGATTCAAATATATCGAGCCCGTGTAATATATTGCTCAGAAAAATGGACAGCCTACTCAAAGCAGGAGAGACTTAACATCTTTCATCTTTGATGTCTTCGCAATATTATGAAAATTTACTGGTAAGACAAAATAACCAACTCTGAAGTACTACAACATGCAAACCTGCCTTCTATCATGGACATGCTCTGCAGTGCACGACTAAAACGGTTAAGGCATGTGAGAAGAATGGACAATAGCCGCATACCAAAACAATTGTTGTTCTGTGAACTTTCGATGGGGAAGATACACCAAGGAAGATCACTGCTCATATAAAAGGATGTTTGTAAGGCATCTATGAAAAACTTTTCTATCGGTCCCAGCAAATGAGAAAATACTAGCTATGACAGAGTTGTACGGAAAACAAAATTGCTAGTGGGCGCAATCCATGAAAAATAGACTTCGTTGAAGGACAAGAAAGAAAAACAAAAACTCTGAAGTTGTCACAGTAAAACTCTTGCTAATTGACCGTCTGTAAATACAAAAAGGCTATATATATATATATATATATATATATATATATTTATATATAATATTAGTTAATCGTGTACACTTGCTAATCGTGTACACCTACTGTGCTTTCCTCTGAGTTATCACATTCGTAAATAAAAAATCTTGACGATTCTTCATAAAACAAAATTATTTGTGCATCTAGTATCTATAGTGCTGTGATTAATGAATAATATTGTGCATGGGACAAATCTAGATAACAAAGACAGTTTCATTAAGGCGAGCCAGAGGTTATCCAGCTAAACTAATGTATCGACAAATATGTCATCGTCAGTGTGTATCAACACACACACACACTGTGATAAACCATTTTTAAAAATGTATTAATTGATACATTATTACATTCTTTGCGTCGGTGTCTTTTTATTGATGAAACTCTCGGTTCTATACATTTTGTGTTTTCTTAATTTGTTCTCTTTTTTGATGCAGCCTTACTGATTTCTAGTAATCACATTTTTACTGAATGATGTCATTTTTTTTTAATGTGTGGTGAAAATGTCATAACTTGCAGGTGCTCTTCGACTCACTACTGCAAACTGTGGCAGTTAACTACCAAACCACAAATCCAAGCAACTGTTGTGAAGCAGGTGATTCATGCTGGCATATCATGCTGATAGAAATAAAGAAAATCACCTTGGTTAAATTCCTTGGTTTTTGCTTGTTACTCTGGTTAATTTTGCTCGGTCTTCGCTCGATGAGTTTGTTAGTAGTTACCTTGACACACTCGTTACATCAATAATTATTAATGAAATGTATAGTAAGATACATAATCAATAATTATGTTGTAGTTTTATACTGAGTACAAAAATATAATCAAGTATAGCACTTCATCGTGTCCCTATAATCTACACATATTTACTTATGAAGCGAGCATGCAAAACCGCAGCCCACGGTAACAGAAGGCCGTATACCTTAGCCTATAAATCGAAAATTGCTGTTTTACGAGGGGGGGGTCTGACTTTTATATATGCTTGATAGACCACTGTAAGCTTTTTTGCAATTTTAATTAATTCCATGCGTTCATGGTTTTTATTGCAGAAAAATGTTAATAATACTGATATTCCTTAGCTTTAAACTTAATTTGTAACATAATATAACTTTGATTTAGTATGTTGTGTTATTTTTTAATGAATTAGTTTATATAAAACAACACTGGAATGTGAGGATCACGAGACGGTTGTGGTCTTATTTTCTAGAATATTTACCTGAGCCCGCCGACCGTATGTTATCGAAGGCTACGGAAAACTTATGAAGTTAAAAATAATATTTTCGATACAGCCATACCAATAGTCAGTAATTGTGTACAACTTAAAATCGGATAACATAGAAATAAAGCGTATTAGTAATAAACAGTCACCGAAATACTTTTAGTAAAATGATAAATTAAGGTTGAAGCAATAAAAGAAAGCAATTCTTGAAGCAAGGAATGAAGCAATAAAGAAAAGTAAACGGGGACATCAACGTGAAATGTTGCAGTTTTGCAAATCAATAGCAACTTGCAAAGACGAAGTTATGAATGATAATGTTTATATTAATTAAAGGACACACGAAGACTACCATAAGAAATTAAATTTATGAAACGATTATCATTATATTAAAAATAATAATTTAATTTTTATGAATAGGATGTTTGTTGTGAAATCGCCCGTTTGTTGCCGGGCTTGCAAAGGAAGCAACGAATCGTAACACATACAATGCATTTCGTAAGAGGTAGGGGCCTAGGGACGCTGCTCTAGTAAATAAACAACGTCGCAGAAATCGGATGTGCTGGCCTACTTGTAGGTGCATAACTGCCGACGTAAATCGCTTTTAGGATCACATATCACAGATACATAGATCATAAAGAGTGCTTTAACAAGTTGCCGATAAGGATCGTTCGAAGTAGAAGTCCTGTATGTTTGTTCAACGATCAGGGCTAGTCAGCAGCATTATGGTTTCTTTTCAAACACATAGACTGTATGCGTATTGTCCGATAGGACATATTTTATAGATGGTTAGATTTATCAAAGAGAAAACTCTACTTTATAGTCCACATCTACTCAATTATACTGTAATAGAGTGTCAAATCTGTTTGGTTATAATTGAGACCATCAAAACTGACTCACGCCCTTAACTCTTTCATACTGTTAAAGGTTGTTTAAGCCGAAGGATTGACTTCATTGCACCGGGTTTTACCGCATATGGATCGGTCCCTCTCCACAGAAATGGCACGCCCCTGCTGAGAGTATTGCACAAAGCACGAACTCCGTAGCTCCAGCAACAATCCTAGGGGTCTCTGGAAAAACTGCACTCGTGAACAGAACGGCGCGGTCCGGATTCGAACCCACGACCTTCGACTCACAAGGCAAAGGGCTTAACCACTTAGCCACAGAGACCCCCAAAAAAATGTCTACAACCGATATACTGGATGTGACGCAAAGTCAGTATATTGTCTATTTCAGTAACATTACCATCAAGTGCCGTGCCGTGTCAGATGGCGTAGGCGATCATGGATCTCCACAAATCTCTGTCCCTGGTTTTATTAACGCTTTCCCTCGCCATGAAGTCAGGATGTCCAAAATGTTCTCTCTCTCTCTCTCTCTCTCTCTCTCTGTCTATCTTCGAGTTTACCAGTTGCCACAATGTGTTCTAAGCCTCCACTTCTCATTACATGTTTGAACAATGTTTATTGTCTTATTCTGATATTGATAACACGTTTTTCTCTCTGTCTTGACCTCATTCAACACCTCAACATTCTAGCAGTCCATGGGATTATCATTATTCTTTTGTCAAATCATATCTCTGTAGTCTCCATAGATTTTTCTATCTGTTTCTTTACTGTCCATGACTCACTTTCGTATGTCAGTATTGGCTATATGCAGTGGCGGCTCGTCATTAAGGGCCAGTGGGGCCGGAAATAATGTATAACGTGTAGTTATTATTTTATAAGTTAAAATATAGCAACTAAAAACCATGATTTATCCGGGGAAAAATATCTGGCCCCACCAACAAAAATGATCACGAGCCGCCACTGGCTATATGTATCACCGAATAACTCTTTATTTCTGATCTGATTTATTTCAGTATAAATTGCCATATAAATGTGTCCGGACGTAAATAAAAGTACAGCGTAAAAGGGTTAACATGACTAAGTTACATAAACGGCACCGGAAGTATCTCAACTGTGTGTCCTATCTCTTTGTTCCGATTACGGATGTTATCCTTAACTCTTCGTGCACCCAGTTCTTGATAAAGACATATTGATTGAAACTTCGACTTTGCATGTTACTTTACAACTATCAAACTTTCATATATTTCATTTCTCATATTTCATAAAAAGATAAGTTTTAAAAAGATAAAAATAAACAAAATCACTGTAAACGTAATAAAATGTTGGTTTGGAATTGAATACCACCAATTGTGAAATATGTTTTTACCAAATTGAGAGGTGTTTGATAGCTGGGGGAAATGTTGAAATATTAGTATGTAATATAGCTTAGCTTTCATGGATTCATATTTGACATGAATCACCTGTGGAGTAATATTAATTAGACAGGAGTAATTTTAGTAAACCAACTGTGGAATAATGTTAATAAACAGGACTCATGATAGTACATCACCTGTGGAATAATATTAAATAAAATCATAGTGTACCGTGAATAATTTTTAAACAGGCTTATAGATATCACCTGTGGAATAATGTTAATAAACAGGACTCATTATAGTATATCACCTGTGGAATAATATTAAATAAACAGGAGTCATATTAGTAAGTCACCTGTGGAATAATGTTAAAAAACATAAATCATTACAGCATATCACCTGTGGAATAATGTTAAAAAACATAAATCACATTAGTAAATCACCTGTAGAATAATATTAAAAAACAGGAATGGATGAATGAAAAAAATAACATTAGATGCACCAACGGTTCTAAAAATAGCCTATGTACGTTGTATAAAACCTTAAAAAGTGGTAATGAAATCTACGAAAGAAATCATAAATTATGAACTAAGAGAACAAATAGTAATTTAATATGCCCGGTTCTTTTGATGTAGCTGTTCATGGTAGTTGACCATTGTGGTGTGGTAGGTAATAACTGCTTGGTCATTTATTCAACTTACTTGTAGTTTCTGCTCGTCTTGTGTTAACTGAAATAAAATCAACATTATTCACATTTTAGAAAGAACATTAAAAAAACTCTTTTTCATATCATGGCTTTGTTATAATTATAATAATAATTTCTCTCGTACCGTTATACGTTACAAAGGGTCTGCAAGCAATTTATCCATACCGCTCTATTATGGGTAACTCGCTCATTCTCGTCCATGGAACTGAGACCGATATCTCTTGCCTCTCTCACTAAAGTTCGTAAAAACAACGCTTTGTTACTGTTACAAAATTCTATACAAATCACATTATTACAGATTCCGAAATAAAATATTGCACAGTGGTGGGAACAGTTCACGACAGCATAATACACTAAACAGAAAAGCACAGACCACAGTCTTCAGACTTAGAACAGGACCCCTGCTGTCTCAGAGCACATCTCCATAGAATGGGTCTCAGGGGTTCGGTAGTTTGCACTTGTGAAGCACCAAAGCAGTCCCCAGATCACATCCTGCAAGACTGCCCCAGCCTGAGCAATGTGAAAATGGAAATCTGGCTAACAGAAACAACCCTACAAAACAAACTATGTGGGACCGGTGAAGACATCAAGCGCACCGACTAGTTTATGACACATACCGGAGTAGTCGCATAGCAGAAGTTGATCGAAGAAGAAGAAGGTTATTGGTTATTGAATTGATATCATAGAAATCAGGGCAGACTCATATGTGCTCAGTATAGGTCAGTGTAGGTCACAACGTGGGGCCCACGCTCCACAGGGGGCCAATTTGATTGTTAAGGGCGCATGCATCTTTTTGCAGCATACATCAAGCGCAAGGATCTCACTAAATGTAAGTTATAAATAATTACTAATAATTAAAATAATATAGAAAAATCTTTCATTAAAATTATTTCGTACTTGAATTTCAGTTCTCCATTATATGTTTTGAAAATTTACTTACTGTGCTTTCTCAACAACTTTCTAGTGATTTCTTCCTAAAACCTATCACTTAAGTTTCTTCAGTCAACAATTCAATTTTGAAAATTAAAAATTATTTTATATGTTACATAGAATGTGCATCAGAATTATTAGAAAGGCTTAGGTGGACATGGCATAAAACAGGTTGGGAAACACTGGTCTAGGTAGATACCTGTACTGATCTCTCGACACAATCTGCTGACCAAGCTGAGCTATTCATTATTATATACCCTTGACATGGGTGGAAATGTTCAAGGTAGGAGGGATGTTATGTTCTAAGTCAGCGGTTACCAGACTTTGTATCACAACGGACCCCCTTGTAAATACATTTTGCTACTGCGGACTCCAAAAGTTTCTATATATAAAAATGGAGAGGAATGAATTATTTGTGTGTTCAAACAGTAAACAGTGTTCTCAAACTGCGGGAAACTTCAAATGATCTTTCATTTTGTCCTGTCAGACATTTAGACTCCGGTCTTGTCCGGGTCCTTGGATTTCGCAGCGGAACTAGTTTACCACTGTTTCTATACATGTTTTAAAAAATGTATTTTTCTGTTTGAGATGTCAAAGATCATAATATTTCTTCAAGTGCTTGAGAAACCCCTGTGATTACATCGTGCTCCCCTGGGGGTCGCTGATCCAAGTTTGAGAAAACGCTGTTCTAAGTCACTGATCGGGTTGCAAGGTAAAGGTTAATCTCTACCAAAAGAAAAGTACTGAGGAGTCAAAAAATGTCACATTCTACCGCATTGTCTGTATAACATATATGCTAAATCCATCCTGTTACAGAAAATAGTGAGAGAAAAAACAACGATTCTTTCATAATCGACGGAAAAGAAATACCTGAACTAAAATATACTGACGATGCAGTGTTACTGTCAACATCACAAAAATGAAATTATAAATTATTAATGGAATTGTAAGAGAAAGACGACAAACAGAATCTATACATCAATGGATAAAAGAAACTGAAATTAACGACAACTGATTAAATAAGCATGACAAATTGTATTTTTAATAAACGGAGAGAAAATCGAAACTGAAACGTTGTCAGTATCTCAGTTCATTGTTTACAAGATATGGAAATGGAATGAAGGAATAGATTAAAGCACATATGGTAACTCTTCAGTATCTCAGTTCACTGTTTACAAGAGATGGAAATGGAATGAAGGAATGGATCGAAGCACATATGGTAACTCTTCAGTATCTCAGTTCACTGTTTACAAGAGATGGAAATGGGATGAAGGAATGGATCGAAGCACATATGGTAACTCTTCAGTATCTCAGTTCACTGTTTACAAGAGATGGAAATGGAATGAAGGAATGATCGAAACATGAGTAACTTTCAGTATCTCAGTTCACTGTTTACAAGAGATGGAAATGGGATGAAGGAATGGATCGAAGCACATATGGTAACTCTTTGAAATGCAATGATGATGGCCTTCTCAATTAAGAAATCAATCCTATGAACAGAAAACTCCAATTTACAGTACCCCATCTACTGAGTGATACCGTATCATGATACTATATATCATTGGTCATATGGAAGATCTTAAACCCTTTCGCTGCTACATACTCTTCGAAGACGGATACAAAAATGCTACCCTTTGTTTCTAGGTCACAAACGTGAATATACGCCTATAGCAGCGACAGTAGAAATGTATAACGTGTTAACACGTCTTTAGCCCACAGAGGAGAGATAAGAACAGCCGTGTTAACGCATCTCTATCAGTGAATGAGATTAAAAGCTGATTCTGTCTACATATATTTCTCAACTTACATGCTCGAATTTCTCTTCTCAATACAGGACCGTGCTGTGCCAGGTCTCCATAACCAGAAAATGAGTAAACATTTGCCACTGACGAAGCTGCTTCCACCATTTCTCCCTTATCACTCAACTCAACCCCAAAACTGTAGATTTGTACACCTGCTCTGGCTAATAGTTGCTTCTCAGCAATAATCTGAAATGTAAGGATACATCACAAACATGTTCAAAGAGCAGTTATCATTTGCTTTCAGACTTGTTATTCTGTGTAGACTGTCATCACTTTTGATGTTTAGACTTTCAATAATTCTTATACGTGGATCATCATCATCAAATAGCTTGTCCTAAGCAGAACTTTGCCACCCCAACAGTCCTCTGGAACTTCTCTCTCTCATATGCTAGATGTCCTGCCTCTGCAGCCGTCATGTTCAAACCATCAGTTACATCCTGAATCCATCTTCTCCGTGGTCTTCCTCTTCTTCTATTTGCCGGTATGCCTTCTTGCATGATGGTCTTCTCCAGCCCTTCATGTCTTTTTATGTCCAAAATATCTCAATTTTCTCTTTCTTATTTGAAGCATCAGGCAGTTTTCTATGATTTTGAGTTCTTTCTGAATAGATCTATGTGTTCTCTTCTCTGTCCAAGATATACGAAGGACTCTTCTGTAACACTTATATTCAAAAGCACATATATGTTTTCCACTGCTTTATTAAATGTCCATGCTTCACACCCATACGTTGCCACTGGGAATATGCATGCTCTTAGTATTCTGATCTTTGTTTTCTTATCAGTTCCATTCCATACTGTTTTTAGTTGTTTAATTTTTTATAAAGCCATGTTTGTTCTTTTAATTTCCTTCATCCCGTTTCCATCTGTTGTTAGCAGTGTACCAAAGATATTCAAAACTGTTCACATTTTCTCCTTTCTCTCCGTTGATAAAAGTATCTTTTGTAATGTTCGTTTTATCTGTTGCCATTATTTTTGTTTTTGCCACATTGAGATTTTGTTTTTCGCTTTTATCTTTCACTTCTACTAATAATTTCTCAATCCTTTTTGGGATGTTGACAGTAACACTGTATCGTCAGCGTATCGTAGTTTATGTATTTCTCTTCGTCGGATTATAAAAGGATTGTATTGTTCTTTTCCACTGTCTTCTGTAACATTACTCGTGATGTTTTCTGCATGTATGTTAAACATGTGATCATGTACATCCACAGATGATATGTTAAGATAGATGCACCATTGTAATTCACAATTTATTATTATGTGTAGATTTTCAGCATTTCTTCTTATGTGTAGACTTTCAGAATTATTTCTAATGTGTAGACTATCATAATTTCTTCTTGTGTGTAGACTTTCAGAATTTCTTCTTGTGTGTAGACTTTCAGTATTTCTTCTTCTTGTGTGTAGACTTTCAGTATTTCTTCTTATATGTAGAGTATCATAAGTTGTTCTTCTCATGTGTAGACATTCAGAAGTTATTCTTCTCATGTGTAGACTTTCATAAGTTGTTCTTCTTATGTGTAGACTTTCAGAAGTTGTTCTTCTCATGTGTAGACTTTCATGTTCTTCTCATGTGTTGACTTTCAGAAGTTGTTCTTCTCATGTGTAGACTTTCATGGTCTTCTTATGTGTAGACTTTCAGAAGTTGTTCTTCTTATGTGTAGACTTTCATAAGTTGTTCTTCTCATGTGTAGACTTTCATGTTCTTCTCATGTGTAGACATTCATAAGTTATTCTTCTCATGTGTAGACTTTCATAAGTTGTTCTTCTTATGTGTAGACTTTCAGTATTTCTTCTCATATGTAGACTTTTAGCACTTTTTCTTATATGTAGACTTTCAGTTTTCTTCTTATGTATAGATTTTTAGCAACTCTTCTTTTATCTACTTCAGCAATTCTTCTTCTAGACTCTGACGTTCAGCAATTCTTCCTTTATAGACTCTGACGTTCAGCAATTCTTCCTTTATAGACTCTGACGTTCAGCAATTCTTTCTTTATAGACTCTGACGTTCAGCAATTCTTCCTTTATAGACTCTGACGTTCAGCAATTCTTTCTTTATAGACTCTGACTTTCAGCAATTCTTCCTTTATAAACTCTGACTTTCAGCACTGTTTATTTGCAGAATCTCAATATTTCTTCTTAAGTGTTGACTTTCATAATTTATTTCTCTGTATATTTTCAGAATTTCGTTTTCAATCTTAGATCTGTCGAAATAGTTTTTCTGAACAAAGTTTCAGAATTTTTATTGTTATGTGTAGACTTACAGAATCCTTTTGTCTTGAGTAGACATTCAAAACCTCTTCCATTTACATGCTCTGGAGACAACTGGAATATTTTTCCAGGAAACAGTGGTTACAATGGATGTTAAACTCTATGAATATTTTCTGAGATGATACTAGAGACGGCCATGTCTCAGAAGAATTGAGGCTCAGAATAACTAGTGTAGTAAATTTATAAGAGAAGACGTCTCATTATACTATGCTCTATTCAACAAAATTAGATAAGTTATATATAGATAAGACTCGGATAAGTTATTTATATCTAGATATTTATTCAGTCAATCAAGTGCCATGTCTACCGTCGTAGGTGATCATGTACACCCACGGCTTTCTTTAGTAATAATAATTACTCTCGTACCGTTATACGTTACATAGGGCCTGCAAGTAATTTCTCCATACCGCTCTATCCTGGGCAACTCGCTCAATCTCCTCCATGGAACTGAGACCGATATTTCCTGCCTCTCTCAGCAAAGTTCGTTTCAGGGTCTCTTTAGGTCGACCTCTCTTTCTTGATCCCTTTGCATCCCACTTCAATGCCTGCTTTGATATTCGTTGATCATTTCTCCTCAAGGTGTGCCCAACATATCTCCATCTTCTCTTTCTTATAACAGTTGTCACTAGTGGTTGACCAGACATGTCTCTGATTTCATCACGGTTTTCTTTGCTGAAGTTAATTAGTTCTGAAGTAGATCTCATATCGAACTACGATGTCAGATCATCCAGTATCTTCTACATATGCCTTCCATGATCTCCTTACCAGAAATTTACCATATGTATGTAAATATTCATATTCCTCTCCTACCGTTATAAGTTACATGCTATGTTATGTTATGTTATGTTATTTTATGATCGACGTCACGGCACATTGGGCATTCCCATGCATGCTCTGTCCTTCGCTGCAGCAGCCATCCTAAAGTCCATTTGCTCACCGTACCCATGAGAAGTTGATTACTATATCTTCTCTCTCTAATATAAGTTACATAGAGCCTGCAAGCAGTTTCTCGCTACCGCTCTACCCTGAGCAACTCGTTTAATCTCTTCAACTGAGTTCAACATGCCTTTGCTCTCTCAGTAAAGTTCATTTCAGTTTCCCGATGACATCCTTTCTTTCTTGTACCCGTTGTCTCCCACTTCAATGCCTGCTCTGTGATTATTTTATCACTTTTTCTCAGAGTATGGCAAAAGATATCTTCATCTTCTCCTTTTTATAACAGTTGCTACAAGTGCTTGACTAAACATTTCTATGGTTTTATTCCTTCTACTGAATTCATCCCTTTTTATGTTCATTATTTTTTCTCAGCTTCCATATTTTCAAATACATTCAACTTACTTTCTCTATCTTTTGTTGTTTTCCAACTCTCCATGGCATATGTTAGAATAGATGCATCATTGTCATTGAGAATTCGTAACATATTGCTAAAACTATTTTCTTCTTCTTCTTCTAGCGCTCTATATCAATCACTCTTTGTGATTTGTATGTGATCTGAGCCTAAGAGCGATTGTACGTTGTACCAGTTATGCGCCTACATGTATGCCAGCACATTCAATTTATGCGACACTTTTTATTTACTAGGGTAGCTTCCTTAGCCCCCTACCTCAATCGCCTCTTACAACATGCCTTGTAGGGTCGCAGTGTTATAATTCTTTGCTTCCCTTCCTAATCCACGACAACACACGGGCGGTTAAAACTATAATTGCAGTTCCTTATTTTATAGAAGCTTTTAAAAATAGGAAAAATTGAATATAAAATAGGAAAAACAGGTATACCTCTTTGGTATCTTGTCCTGAGCTGGTATCTGTGAGCAGAATAAGAGCATCAGCCACATTGTCTCGATTTCCAGCTTTGCTTACAAAGAGTTTAGTTCTGACTTCCCTCAGAGTTCCACTAAGATCAAACTTACTAGCACTAAAATTGTTTTTGGTAATTCGATTTACAGCAGTCTCTACTTCTTCATTTGTAGTGTATCTGAAAGATAAACCATCAAGAAATCAAGTTCATCCAACATCATATTAAGAATAACTAACCAAATCCAACACAGATGCAAGGAAGCAAATCAAATGATAGTACAAATAGCGCCAATTTTCAAATACAAACTTGTTAGCATGAACACAAAAAGACCATTGTTCAAAACAATCTTTCTTCCAATAGTATGCTATCAGTGACAAACCTGGACGCTGACATCAAATGATAGAAGAAAACTAGTCACAATAGAGATGAAGTGTCTACGCACAAAGTTGAAAGTTGGGAGTATCAAGAAGAGAATGGTTGGGAAATGAAGAAATCAGGAAAAAAGTGGGTATAACATCACTACTGAACTTCATCAAGAAACAACAAATTAAATGGCTCGGCCACAAAAGCAGATTACCAACAGGCAGTGTGCCTCAAAGAGCAAAGCTGCTCCGATACAATGGATACAAAGGAAAAGGCTGGCCACACAAAAGGTGGACCTCAGAGATAACAGGGGCGACGAAAGACGATATTTATGAAGCGCACACAAGGCTCGTTTTAGAAATCTCGTATCCTGACTTGTTCTTCTCTTCCACCATTGACTTCTTTATAGAAGTGTTGCCGGGGTGAAACGTAGTGATCTTGTGTGTGCTTGTTCTTCTCTTCCACCATTACTTCTTTATAGAAGTGTTGGAGGTGAAAAGTAGTGATCTTGTGTGTGCTTGTCTTCTCTTCCACCATTTACTTCTTTATAGAAGTGTTGGGAGTGAAACGTAGTGATCTTGTGTGTGCTTGTTCTTCTCTTCCACCATTTACTTCTTTATAGAAGTGTTGGGTTGAAACGTAGTGATCTTGTGTGTGCTTGTTCTTCTCTTCCACCATTTACTTCTTTATAGAAGTGTTGGGGTTGAAACGTAGTGATCTTGTGTGTGCTTGTTCTTCTCTTCCACCATTTACTTCTTTATAGAAGTGTTGGGAGTGAAACGTAGTGATCTTGTGTGTGCTTGTTCTTCTCTTCCACCATTTACTTCTTTATAGAAGTGTTGGGAGTGAAACGTAGTGATCTTGTGTGTGCTTGTTCTTCTCTTCCACCATTTACTTCTTTATAGAAGTGTTGGGGGTGAAACGTAGTGATCTTGTGTGTGCTTGTTCTTCTCTTCCACCATTGACTTCTTTATAGAAGTGTTGGGGTGAAACGTAGTGATCTTGTGTGTGCTTGTTCTTCTCTTCCACCATTACTTCTTTATAGAAGTGTTGGGGTGAAACGTAGTGATCTTGTGTGTGCTTGTTCTTCTTTCCACCATTTACTTCTTTATAGAAGTGTTGGGGTTGAAACGTAGTGATCTTGTGTGTACTTGTTTTAAGGCACTTTGTAAGCTGATATTCATGTTCGTAAGGCTGTTCTTGATGCCGTCGCTCCATCTTTGCGTGGTCTTCCTCTTGCTTTGTACTCATTATAGTTTTTCTGTTTGGCTTTCTGTGTTAGGCGATACCAGGGCATTCTGGTCAGGTGTCCAAACCGTTTAATCTGTTGTTCTTTTATGAATTGCATAACTGGTTTCACATCCAGTCTTCTTCTGATTTCTTCATTTCTAATTTTGTCTCTTATTGTCACACCTGCAGCTCAGGATTGGACAAAGGAAAAAGAAAGAACGGCATCTATAGTGAACACACTTCATACAGTGGCGCCTCATTATACCAGTGGGGCCAGACCTTAGAATCATCATACGTCCGAGTCACTGTTCCTTTACAATAAATTCATCACGTTCCGACTCATGTCCTTTAGCATGTCATTATCACGTTCGAGTCCTGTCTCTTAACAATATATTCATCACGTCTCGAGTCCCTGTCTCTTAACAATATATTCATCACGTCCCGAGTCCCTGTCTCTAACAATATATTCATCACGTCCGGTCCGTGCTCTTAACAATATATTCATCGTCCGGGTCGTGTCTCTTAACAATATATTCATCACGTCCTGAGTCCCTGTCTCTTAACAATGTCATCATCAGAAAACTGCATTTTTTAGTTATGTTTTCTCAGGACTAATCAGTATATTGCTGCTTTATAATTACAGAAGATGTACGTATATGTAAACATGCACTACTTGTAGGATTTTGCAAACAGAAAAAAACACTTTATAATATAACATCTACTGGATTATTCTGTAGCATGGTGGCAGAACTAATTGTTTTTCCTTCTTTTCTATAATTCTGTTTTGCTTCACAGCGTCTGGATAGGGAGAGCTTTCTTAAACCGGCTATGGTGTGCGATTCATAAATAGTATTTTTCACCGCCTCTGTTATGTCTGAGGTTCACATTTTGCGTGGACGGCCCTTAGCTTTGTATCCACTGTATCGGAGTAGCATTGCTCTTTGAGGTGCACTGTCTGTTGGTAATCTGGTTATGTGGCCGAACCATTTAATTTGTTGTTTCTTGATGAAGTTCAGTACTGATGTTGTACCTACTTTTTCCTGATGTCTTCATTTCTAAACCGGTCTCTTCTTGTTACTCCCAGCATTCTGTGTAGACACTTCATCTCTGTTGTGACTAGTTTTCTTCTATCATTTGTTGCCATCCTCCAGGTTTAGCACTGATAGGATAATGTTAGGACAAAGATTGTGTTGCACAATGCTCTTGTAGTGTTTATGGTAACATGTTTGTGTTTCAAAATTGGTGTCATTTGTCCTATGATTTAATTTGAATTATTGCATCTTATGTTGAATATCGTTAGTTATTCTTTCTATTGCTGAACAGATGTTCACTATGTATGCCAATCTTTGACTTGCTTTAATTGATGTTTGTCGATGAAGATATTGGTAGCGTTTTCCTCTCTAGCGTGTGTCATTCCTTCGGTTTTGTCGATGTTTATTCTCATATTTTATTCACTGTATCTTCTTCTTCGTCTTCTTTTGTCGTCACACTGCTACCGGGTTGTTGCCCAGTGTCGTGGTTTTCTGTTTTTGTCTTGTGCTGTTCTGGTGGCTTGTGTGATTGTTATCTTTGCTATTTCACAGGATTCTGCTACACCATCTAACCATCTTTTCCGTGGTCTTCCTCTTGCCTTCTTTCTCGATGTTCTGTTGTAGAAGACTCTGTATACTGTGGAGTTTGGATGCATTCTTATTAAGTGGTCAAACCACTTCATTCTTTGTTTATCTATGTAATTCAAGCACGGTTTGTGCCAACTTTCTTTCTTATACTGATGTTGATGATTCTGTCTTTTCTTGTGTTGTTGGTAACTTTTCGCAGGCAACGCATTTCACATGTAGTTATTTTTGTGACTGCGCTTTGCTCAATGTCCATGTTTGGCTCTGGTAACACAAAGTAGGTATAAAAATGCTGTTGATCATCTGTTGCTTAGCTGCCTGTGAAATTGTTGGGTGCCTTAACAATGGGGCTAGCTGGTAGGTTACAGCATTTGCTTTTGTACTCTAGCCTCTATCTCTCTATCCAGTTTTCCGTCTTCTGTGAATATGCTTCCTAAGTATTTGAATTTTTTTCACTTGGTTTATTTTAGTGCCATTGACATGGATGTCTAGATTATTATGTTTTCTTCCCATATTCATTATTTCTGTTTTAGTGTTGTTGATTTTCATGTCATGTTTTACACAATTTTTGTTCAAGGTGTCAATATGATGTTGTAGATCTTGTTCATTTTGATGTATCAGGCACTGATCATCTGCAAACAACAGTTCATTTATTTCATCATTATCTGAATTTGACTCTTGAGTTATTTTATCCATATATGCAATAAACAGTAGTGGTGAGAGGACACAACCTTGTCTAACACCTGATGTAATGGTGGACCAGTCGGTCATTCCTTCTGTTGTTCTTACTGTACTCTGGCTATCTTGATATAAGGCCATGATATTATCTAATAATTGTCCATGAACGCCATATTCTTCAAGGATCTTCCATAGTTTGCACCTGTTTACTCTATCAAATGCCTTTTCTTGGTCTATAAATATAAGCTGTTTACTTTGATTGTATTCAATTGTTTGTTCGCAGATCTGTCTTAGTGTAAATATTGCGTCTGTGCAGCTCTTACCCTCCTAAACCCAAACTGGCTATTGCTTAACTGGGGCTCTAATATATGTCTTGCTCTTCGCTCCAATATTTTTGCAAACATTTTTCCTATATGGCTCAAAAGAGAGATACCCTGTATGTTTCACACTCTCTTTTGTCTCCTTAGCTCTTCCATATTGGGACTATAATAGCTCTCTGCCAGTCATCTGGAGCTTCTTGTGCCTCCCAGGCTACGTTAAAAATTCTGGTCAGCCATGTTATTGTTGTTGTCTTACATGCAAGTAACATTTCTGTTGTTATACCATCTATCCCTGCTGCCTTCCTTCTTTTGCTTTGATTTAGTGCCATTTCAACTTCGGATTCTAAGATATTCAATTGTTGATATTTTCCATGTTTCATTTGAAATGTTTCTGTACCTTGTGTTTCGCAGTTTAACAGTTCCGTAAAATATTCTTTCCATCTGTCTTTAATATCTTTGCTGTTGGTAAGAGGTTTCCTAGACTTGTTATTTATAATGGTGACTGGATTGAATTGTTCTTCTCTTAGCCTCATTGCCTTGATGCTTCTGTAAAATTTTCTTGGTGTCTTAGTGCATAGTTCCGCTAAATGTTCTCCATACTTTGCCCAAGATTCTGATTTAGATGACATTACTTTATTTTTACTATTCATTCTTGCTGTTCTGTATTTGGTGTAGTCTTCATCTAATTTTGACTTTTGCCACCTGTAAAAACACTTTTCTTTTCTTGTATAGACCTTTTAACTTCTTCATTCCACCATGCTGTGTGCTTTCTGTGCTTATTTAACTTTTAAGTCCACAATTTTCTTTCCTGTATGAAGTCTGTTAATGTGTTGCTGTAGCTGATCCTCTGATGTTGACATGATTGCATGATCGTTTGATATGATTTATTGATCATATGAGAAATCGTCAGAACCGACTAATGTATAACGTTCTAATCAACTGTTAATGTTACCACTTTTACAGAAGTCTATGAAATTACTTACCTATTAAAGTCAAAGTTGACACCTCTGCCATCAATGTAGAAACTGAAACGAACTCTACCACCATCAATGTCTGCAGTTTGAAGGATGGACAAAATGAATGACTTAAGCGTGTCAAAGTCCTTTCGACCTCTGGCTCTACCGAAGTGGACAGCAAAGGCTATGTCAGCTCTCTCTTCTCCTGCGAATTAATATGAGATGACGTGTTATAAGTGGCATAATTAAGAGATAATTGTTGAAATCTACAATAGAAAAGAAACACAACGCAAGTAAGTAGTATGAGGCAGACCTGAACATAAAGAAACATTGGCTCCTACACAATATTATGTATTGAAACTGAATTAGTAGTTCTGTGCTATTGACTTTACTATACGGATCAGAATGCTGGAGAATGATAGAACAAGATATGTCCAAACTTCCTACCTTCCATGCAACTTGTCTGCCAAAGATACACTTCTGTGTAAAAGTTATCTATAGCCAAGAACGGCTTATACAATGTCAACAAGAGAACATGGACGCCATCACCCAAAAGAGACGCTGGTGGTGGATCGGACATGTGATACGCAAGAAGACTAACTCGTCAATGCAAAAACTGCACTTAGATGGACACTAAAGGGTTAATGAAAACGTGGAAGATCCAAAACGACATGGAGCGGAGTAGTAGAACAGGAATTGAAAGAAGTGTATCACAGCTGAAATATAATACAAATGACTGTCAATAACATAGAAGAATGGCAAGCATTTGATGCTACCCTAACCGCCAAGGATGTCATATGCTAGAGAGAGATTGTGTGAGAGTGTAAGATATATCTGTATTCTCTAGTAATCCTGACTCTCCGTCATATGCAGATATAAAAACTGGATATAATACATAGGGCAGGGTCCCAGGACGCAGAGGCAGACCAAGAAGAAGATGGCTACAAGATATTAAAGAAACCATGAATATGACCATCGACGAAGTGGGTGAACTGGAAAGAGACAGAGTGAATTTCAGATGCGCTGCAAAGAGAGCAACGTCCTATAAAGGATACGCACCTTGATGATGAATATAAAACGAGGATATGAGCATCATTCTTGGATACACTTAAGTTGCGTCGTGCAGTGTGATGTGGTACATTCTTGATTATCTTACTACGATAGACGTGATTTTGTATCTAAATATGTGCCGACAACTGGCCTACCTCAGAGGAGGTAATGCTGACACATGACATAGAAATAAGAAGAGAGAACGGAAGCAGGCTGAAAAGAGAATATCTTCGATGATTAAGGGCCAGGATTGTCTTCAACAGATGTGTTCACTTGAGGACATTGAAACTGGTGAAGAATGGATACAAATGCCAACAGGAATCAATACATCATTTTCCAGTATGTATCAGTCTTGATAGAGAATGCAGACAAGATAACTCAGTGGTTGTGTACGCATGAGTTTAGTCGTGGATTTCTCAGAACTTGATGAGTTCGATGTCATAATTTGCACAGATAGGTCAGTCATTCGACACATGCGGAGCTCATGGGCTTTCACAGCTCAAGGCAGGGGTGATGTCAGAAGGAAGACAGTGGTGTTGTGAAAGGGAAAGCAGGGTGATGTCAGAAGGAAGACAGTGGTGTTGTGAGAAGGAAGACAGTGGTGTTGTGTCGTGACTACAAGCAGTCTCACTATGAAGATAATGAAAGTAACTAAAACAATGGTCTTACAAGAGTCACAAACTTGTTTCTATGAATGTTTTATCAGTCAGTATGTTCATGAAGATTGAAACAGGCTGGACTCGAAGACAATAGTTGGAGTTTCTGAAGAGGCCTCTACGGACAACAATCGGGCATTGTGTACAAGAATACGCAAGAGTAAAGGTGATGAACGCGCCGATAGGCTTGCGAATATGACTATTTTAGGAAACAGATGAGCAATAAGCCAGGCTGATATTCTGACTTTCATAAGAGAGAGAGAGAGAGAGAGGGAGAGAGAGAGAGAGTGAGAGTGAGAGAGAGAGAGAGAGAGAGAGAGAGTGAGTGAGTGTGAGAGAGAGAGAGTGTGAGAGAGAGAGAGAGAGAGGAGGGCATGTACATGATTCCAGTAATGGTGATAAATCTGCATCTATAATCAAATGTAACTCCAAATGTAACTCCAAATGTAACTCTAAATGTAACTCCAACTGTAACTCTAATGTAACTCTAAACGTAACTCTATTCGTAACTATAAATGTAATTCTAACTGTAACTCTAACTGTAACTCTAAATGTAGCTCTAAATGTAACTCTAAATGTAACTCTAATTGTAACTCTAAATGTAACTCTAAATGTAACTCTAAATGTAACTCTAAATGTAACTCTAACTCTTCTTATTTACCGTTGTCATACCATGGGATATATTAAATGTTACTTCTTCTTCTTACCCTTCGAACGCTCCATATCGACCACTTGTTAACCACTCTTTATGATTTGTATGAAATGCGAGCCTAAGGCGATTGTACATTGTGCCAGTTATGCGTCTACAAGTAGGCCAGCACATCTGATTCCTGCGACGTTTTGTTATTTACTAGTATAGCTTCCCAGGACCCTACTTCAGTCACCTCTCACGAAATGTCATATAGGTCTCAGTGCTACTATTCTATGCTCCCCTAGCAAGTATTGGCAACACACGTGCGTTGAGTGTTATGAATGCATTGGCAACACACGTGCGTTGAGTGTTATGAATGCATTGTTTAAAAACAAATAGCATATGTTATTTGATGGCGCCCACATGACGCTGGATGCCTTTACTTCTCGATATTTCTCTGGCCCTCATCGTTAAGCTAGATCGACCTGAAAGAAGTTAGTGCTACGTAAAATCCTACTTTAAGAGTGTATGAAACTAAGATCTCCCGTCTAGGAAGCAAATGCGTTAACCACTGAGTTATTATATTGTGCCTTTTTCTGAGAGTGTGGACGGAATAATTGATTGATTTATATAACCATCATCATTGCGCTTCGGTTAATAACTATGTGTGCTCCGATCGCTTTCTTACAAAGGAATATCTCATCGACAGTACATGAACTCCGTAGCTCCTGTGAGGGTTTTCGATGTAATTTTTAGTATAGTGAAAATTGTTGAAGATATATTATATTTCAATCTTTATAAAAATCTTTTTCCGGCAGCGACTTTGCATTCTACTCTTCTGAATTTCAAACTACTAAATGTTAATTTACTTGCTTACTTTCACAACTAGACAAACGTTGTTTCAGCCTTCATATGATATAACTACAAACTAAATCTCACCTATATTGAAATCATAGATCAGACTTCACAACTAGACAAACGTTGTTTCAGCCTTCATATGATAGAACTAGAAACTAAATCTCACCTATATTGAAATCATAGATCAGACTTCACAACTAGACAAACGTTGTTTCAGCCTTCATATGATATAACTAGAAACTAAATCTCACCTATATTGAAATCATAGATCAGACTTCACAACTAGACAAACGTTGTTTCAGCCTTCATATGATATAACTAGAAACTAAATCTCACCTATATTGAAATCATAAATCAGACTTCACAACTAGACAAACGTTGTTTCACCCTTCATATGATATAACTAGAAACTAAATCTAACCTATATTGAAATCATAGATCAATCACAATAGACACGTTTTTCACCCGTCATATGATATAACTGAGGAAACAAATTCACCTATATCGAACCCCATTGAACAAAACTTATTAAAAACAAACGTTGTTTCAGCCTTCATATTGATAATAACTAGAAACTAAATCTAACCTATATTGAAATCATAGATCAATGGACAAATATCCCGGTCTTTTGACGCGGGTAACGAACCGAATTACTTTGGAGCGAAAGGCGAGCAGTTTACCTACACTACACAGAGACCCCATTGAACAAAACTTATTTTAAAAAACACCCACAAGTTCGTATTGTTTTGTTTCGAGTTTCTAATTTTAATTTTGATAATACCCACATTGAACATATAATGGAGCGAATTCAGAAGTGATGAAATCAGAAAAATTTGTGGTCAACCACTAGTAAAAACTGTTATAAGAAGGAGAAGATAGAGATATGTTGGGAATACGTTGATCATTGAGAAGAAATGATCAAAGAATATCAAAGCAGGCATTGAAGTTTGATGCAAAGGGTTCAAGAAATAGAGAACGCTCTAGGGACATCATGAAACGCACTTTGCTGAGAGAGACAAGAAATATATGTCTCAGTTTCAAGGAAAAGATTGAGCGAGTTGTCTGGGATAGAGCGGTATGGAGAAATTACTTGTAGGCAATATGTATCGTATAACGAACGGTACGAGGGGAATTATTAGTATTAAATACCCACATTATTAAACTATAACATTCGCAAAATCTATGAATAAAAAGAGAATTATAAAGAGTACTTACTTCTCAGATCATATCCAGTTTGTTGAGCTTCTGAAATTTTCATTTACATGAGAAGCAGAAAGAAAAAATAAATAATTTAAGTCAACAATAATGATGAAATCTGGCAACGTTAGCGTGAACTTTGGTGCATAGTCTCTGCATACAGTGCGCGTGTTAGGAATATGGCAGTTAGTACCAAACTGGCAACAACAAAGACACGATTTTTGTGTTGATACAATGAATAAGTAGATTTGTGGGAGAGAGAGCTTATAGAGAGAACTTATAGAGAGAGCTTATAGAGAGAGCTTATAGAGAGAAGTTATAGAGAGAACTTATAGAGAGAACTTATAAAGATAACTTATAGAGAGAACTTATAGAGAGAGCTTATAGAGAGAACTTATAGAGAGAAGTTATAGAGAGAACTTATAGAGAGAACTTATAGAGAGAACTTATAGAGAGAACTTATAGAGAGAACGTATAGAGAGAAGTTATAGAGAGAGCTTATAGAGAGAAGTTATAGAGAGAGCTTATAGAGAGAAGTTATAGAGAGAAGTTATAGAGATAACTTACAGAGAGAACTTATAGAGAGAAGTTATAGAGAGAAGTTATAGAGAGAAGTTATAGAGAGAACTTATAGAGAGAAGTTATAGAGAGAAGTTATAGAGAGAAGTTATAGAGAGAACTTATAGAGAGAAGTTATAGAGAGAACTTATAGAGAGAAGTTATAGAGAGAACTTATAGAGAGAAGTTATAGAGAGAACTTATAGAGAGAACTTATAGAGAGAACTTACAGAGAGAAGTTATAGATAGAAGTTATAGAGAGAACTTATAGAGAGAAGTTATAGAGAGAAGTTATAGAGAGAACTTATAGAGAGAAGTTATAGAGAGAACTTATAGAGATAACTTATAGAGAGAACTTATAGAGAGAACTTATAGAGAGCTTACAGAGAGAAGTTATAGCGAGAGCTTATAGAGAGAACTTATAGAGAGAATAATAGGTACAGAAAAAAGGAACAATTATGTCCATTTACAAAAGTTTAAAATTAAACAAAAATAGTTGATAAAGAAGAAAAAAATTAGGAAAAATAAAATATTTTTTCCATATAAAGCCTCAAGATTTACTGAACAAGATAGTTCCTGGCTGCATGATTCCATGAAGATTGAGGAGAGGAATACCAGAGAGAAGTGGATGCAAGATGTCATAGACAAGTTGAGAATGACAGGGGTAGATGACAGACACATCACGCTGGACAGGGAGGCATTTACAACTGCTGTCTTGTCAGCCAAGTTCCAACAAGGATGCACTTAGATCTGCTGTCATGGAAGTCAAGTTCTTACAGTTATAAGCTACATGATGATGATTAATATGTATCGTACGCTTGGTGCGATCACGTGGTGGTGACATGCTGTGCTGCTGAAAGTGAAGACAAATACATTAAATATGTGCAATATGTGCAAGTTGTGCAACGTGAACATGCCAGCATCTAGTGAGATTAGTTATAGTTCGTACCAAAATTCGTGATCATCGTTACCGACCGATATAAAATCATCTACTTGACATAAATTCTTGATGTTTACATTTGTATATAGGTAACAGTAACGACCTTGCAAAAGTATTTTTTGTAAGCCTTCGGTTCGGTGCCACGAACACCGTAAATCTGGGGAATCTGAGGCTTTTTCTGCCATCCCGCGGAATTGAACCCGCACACACAGAGGATAGTCACCCGTAGTCCAACGCGCTACGAGCACGCTGGGCAGACGGGCTTTACTTTCATTTATAGAAGTGGAAGGCATCATTTGTTCACTATGTCACCTTTCTTTTTATAATATGAAATATAGATACACCTTTGCAAATATTCGCCACTATTTTGTGTATTACTGTAAATTCTAAACTTTGGTTACCATTTTGTTGTGCTAATGCAAATTTATGTAACCAAAAAAAACGTTTTCTGCATCAACCAAGCTACCTACCAATTAGTTAAACATGAATTCGTAAGGTCGTGAGGTATATAAGACTGCGTGCAAAAAATTACAATTATGCATCAGATAGATTTCTTTCAAATTAAACCTTAGTGTGATCACGAATTTTGGAACGAACTATAGTAACATTGTCTAAACTTCACTGAAGCATTGTTACTGATATAGATTATCATCTATTTCTGCCTTCTAAGCCGATATACTGGTTCCCGGTAATTCAGTATGCTTTGTAAATATTGGTGTGGGTAGAAACAATTACGGAGCGAATGTGTTAAAGAACGCGTTTTCATACCATCTGGTACACATTATGACCATACTTTTTATTTGTGCCAACAGAACAATATGCACGTTGCTATCAGTTATGGAAACGTACCGCATACCAAAACAAATGTTGTTCTGTGAACTTTCGGAGGGAAAGAGACACCAAGGCAGACCACTGCTCAGATATAAAGATGTCTGCAAAGCCTCAATAAAAACTTTTCTATAGGTCCCAGCACATGGGAAAAACTAGCTGATGACAGAGTTGTGTGGAAAGCCAAATTGCGAAAGGGCGCAGATTCTTTTGAGAAGAGAATTATGTATGAACTGAACGACAAGAGAAAACTCAGAAGTTGTCACAGTAAAACACTGGCCAATTGACTGTCTGTAAAGACGAAAAAGGCTATATATCAATTATCAGATATATATAACAGTCATCACAGATATAAAGTGTCTATGCAAAGTGCTGGGAGTATCAAGAAAAGACTGATTTAGAAATGAAGACTTCGTAAATTTTGTATCAAGTTAGTCTTACGTTGTTCAGCAAATGTAAGAATAACTATCGAAATCCAACTTAAATGCAATAAAGCAAATCAATTCATAGCATAAATGACACCGATTTTTAAATGTAAACATGTCACCATGAACAATAACAGTTCATTGTGATGCACACTGTTTCTACCAAAATTATGCTACAAGTGCCAATTCTGGGCGATGATATCAAATGATAGAGGAAAACTAGACACGGCAGAGATGAAGGGTCTACACAGAATGCTGGAATAAATACTGTGAATTCAATTGGAGATTTCGAACCTCAGACCACTAGTCTACGAACTATGTACACTAACCACTGTGGCATGGCGGTTCTCAGTATGACAATTTAGTCGTTGGGTGTTTTTGTGAATGTGTTGATATCGATACTAATTCACAAACTGTTGTGCTTGAGAATAATTCTCCAAACATTTTGAACTTGGATAAAATTTGCGCGATCAGTGAAGTTTAGATATTCGTTGTGTAGGAATTGTGTAAAATCTACTGAATACAACTTTGGGAACCTTTGTTGGGCTTGACTTTGAGAACTTTTGCTGTGTAGAGATTTGGGTACCTTCTTTGTGCAGGAATTTGGGAATCTTTGTTGTTTAGAGATTTTGGCATCTTTGTTTTGCAGGAATTTAGAAACCTTTGTTGTGTAGGAATTTAAAAACCTTTGTTGAGCAGAAATTTTGCAATCTTTTTTGTGCAGGAATTTGGAAACCTTTGTTGTGCAGGAATTTGGAAACCTTTGTTGTGCAGGAATTTGGAAAACTTTCTTGAGTAAGAATTTGGGAAACTTTGCTGGGCATGGATTGCGGATACAAAAAATTTGGTATCAAATAGCTATTGCTATTTCTAATACATACATAGAAAAAGACTAATAAACCAAGAATTTTGTTTCAAATTTCATTAAAAATGTTGTCAATACTACTAACATAATTAAAAATATTTGGTCACATAAAATTGTTTTATCCCAAGACAAAACAGAGATGAAAACATGGCACATGCTAGTGATTTTAACATATATTCTGTAACGCGCTGGTGCATCTAGAAGGCGATAAACGAACAACATATATAGACAAATATATATATACGGGTGAATACATAAACATTATACCAAATGAACATATGAAATGATAAATGCATTCAATTATTATACAAATGAATGTTCTTAATATATAGTTCATGCAATCAATTTATAAATTAATGTGTGCCATTTATACCCATGAAATCGATATGTAAATTATTATGTTCTAACTTAATGAATTGATAAGTAAATTAATGTGTACAATTTATAACTCATAGAATCGATGTGTAATTTTATTTGTTCTATTTATAACCCATTGTATTATCAATATATAAATGAATATGCTCTGTGTATGGTCCATGTTAGAATAAGTGTATCACTGTGTTTCATCTATAATCTATGCAATCAATGTTGAAATATTACTGTGTTTCATCTATAATCTATGCAATCAATGTTGAAATATTACTGTGTTTCATCTATAATCTATGCAATCAATGTTGAAATTTTACTGTGTTTCATCTATAATCTATGCAATCAATGTTGAAATTTTACTGTGTTTCATCTATAATCTATGCAATCAATGTTGAAATATTACTGTGTTTCATCTATAATCTATGCAATCAATGTTGAAATATTACTGTGTTTCATCTATAATCTATGCAATCAATGTTGAAATTTTACTGTGTTTCATCTATAATCTATGCAATCAATGTTGAAATTTTACTGTGTTTCATCTATAATCTATGCAATCAATGTTGAAATATTACTGTGTTTCATCTATAATCTATGCAATCAATGTTGAAATATTACTGTGTTTCATCTATAATCTATGCAATCAATGTTGAAATTAATGTGCTGAACGTCTTGAAACCAATAATTAAAAATATTATGTTTATTCTATAATTCACAAAATAAATATGTCACTAATACATGCACATCATTTCATAAACTATTAATTCATAATTAATTAATGAATTGAATATTTCATGAATAAATTCAACAGATCGGTATCAGGCTAGCATGATAGTCATTTAAGAAAGACATTAGTAAATATTAGTTCAATTGGAAATACTAAAAATTAAATTGAACATGTATACTGTCAACAAAAGGAAACATATTTATAATAAAATATTAACGCAATAATATATTAGTACAGGTCATATAATATACATTTTTTTTTTAAAGTTGCTGCATTTTAATAACATAAGTCGAGCAGAAATATTAGTATTACTCCGCTTGCTGCAGTTTTTGACAATTTAGTTTGAAAAAAAAAAGTTCATAAAGAATAATAGAAATTTAGGAACAAGAAAGAAAGTCAGAACCAAAAATGTAGACGTAATTAATCTGTACATCAAAAGCAAAATATTTAATGATTGAAATAAAAATTAATATTATTTGAACATATTAGAAAAGAATGAATGATTTGTTTTGTTTGCATCGTGCGTTAATTTGATTTTGGAAAGCATGAACAAATAGTGATCAAAGCTTGAAAGAAAATATTTCACCTGTGGTTGTTTCCCTTGGTTGTGGTTGTACTGGAGTCCTGAATTCTTGCACTGTAGGATCAAATACATCAATGTCAGTAACATTGTCATCAACATCATCATTACAGACACATTTAATGAAGTCATCGTCTTCCCAAATAATATCATCTTCCTGAATAATAACATCCCCATCATAATGACTAATAACATCCCATCATCCTGAATAATAACATCATTATCTATCTGACTAATAACATCCCCATAATCCTGACTAATAACATCCCCATAACCCTGACTAATAACATCCCATCATCTGAATAATGACAGCATTATCTATCTGACTAATATCATCATTTTCTTTCCGACTAATATCATCCCCATCATTGTGACTAATATCTCCCGATCATCCTGACTAATATCATCATTATCTATCTGACTAATATCATCATTTTCATTCCGACTAATATCATCATTTTCTTTCCGACTAATATCATCATTTTCTGTCCAACTAATATCATCATTTTCTATCTGACTAATACCATCGTTATCTTTCTGACTTCAAATACATCAATACCAGTAACATTGTCATCATCATCATTACAACGGTAAATATGTTATGACCCCCTCTCCGCAGCAGAACTGACACGCCACTTGCCGTGAGTATTGCACAAAGCACGAACTCCATAGCTCAGGCGACAATCCTAGGGAATCTCTGGGGAAGAAATATACTCGCAAACGAATGTCATGATCTGGATTCAAACCTACGATCTTCTGAACGTAAGATAACGGCTTAACCACTTAGTCCCAGAGAAACAAACCCCTCCCCACGGCATGCAGTTTATAAATATAATTTGACTTACATGCTTGGGTTGTACCACGGATGGATTGGATAACGTCCTGTGAAGCAATTGTTGAATAACCCTTGACAGAAATAACATTCTTAACTACAGGATTACTAGCAATTGTTCTCAGTTCAGCAATGTTGGCAGAATCTACACCAACAGCAACAATCTGCAAGCAATTTAAAAATAAGGTCATTTGAAACTGACCGTTAAAACATGAAAACTGCATGCAAAAATAGGCAGTGGAGAATAAACATAACAGCTATGAGATTACACTATAATTTATGGTGTTTTCGTCGGTATACGTGTTCAAGATAAAAGCAGCCCCATTGATTAATCCAAAATTGCCACATACGCATTGCGTTCTGTCTATTTAATGTTTAAACAAGTTCTATAGTCCGTTCAACTTGTCATGCCCACAGATAAAAATTTGTATCTTTGTAACCATTTGATTAAATAACTTGAAAACTTGCATGTGAACTACACATGTTCCCGACGCTACTAAATATTTTTTATCGTTCAAACAATCATACCATCCTAGAAGTTTCCATCTTTGTACTATATATTTAACGTCTCCATTGGTATGGTTGAAGAAAACTAATGTTTACAGACATTTAATTCATTGATGACATAAATAGCAACATTCAGGACGAAATCAGTGGCTTTTGGAACAATTCTTGCATTTTCCATGCACCAAATAGACTCGTGATTGACCATGGTGAAGAAATGATGCCATACGTGCAACACGGACTCTTAGTTAAAGGCGTATATCAAAATTAGTGTGATGCTATTGGGTCATATTGTTGACTTCTCAAAACAGACATTGATATAACATTTCTAATGAGTTTGAAGTTACAATGCAAAAAGTGGCATTAATACTATACACGCATTTCTACAAGAGGCAAATATGGATCATCTGTACCACAGTATACAAGAACCAGAGAAAAGAGTTATTTTATTGTAGTATACCTCCCTACCACATTTGTTAAACGCGCACATTGTGCCGAAGAAGGAACGATTTGAAAAGAACATCTCCAAGTAGTTGCACCATTGCCAGTAAAAAAGTCTTGACGTGAACGGGTATGGCATTATGACATGGCAGCTAACTTTAACTGTAATGTAAGTTAATTAAAAACAATAATACAACTAAGTCTACATTTCTTGTTTATTTCATGACTATTGCAAGTATCAACATTGTCCCCCATAAATGAGCTGAGATGATAAGCCTTTGCATGATAATTGTCATCAAATGTCATATTGGTGCGTTTACTGTAAAAACTAAAATTCTGTATCAGACTCTCGAAATATGCCGCCAATATCAAAGGAAACCGTTATATTTCAAAATTCAGGCTTCCTATAACAATTTCTTCCATCATAAATTTGCGTCGGTATAATTCTAAGCCTGGGTGCAAAGTTTCGCTACTGTAGAATTGATGGTTTTGCTACAATCGCATTGGACTGTGGGCATGAGTTGTTGAACGAACTATAACTAGCTCGTCCTTTCGTTACAATTGTTCATCTTCCTTTGTGCACCATAATTACACACCATCAGAAAACATAATTACACACCATCAGAAAACATAATTACACACCATCAGAAAACATAATTACACACCATCAGAAAACATAATTACACACCATCAGAAAACATAAATTATCAACCATCAGAAAACATAATTACACCATCAGAAACTTATATTCAAACCATCAGAAACATAATTACTCCATCAGAAAACATAATTACACACCATCAGAAAACATAATTACACACCATCAGAAAACATAATTACACACCATCAGAATACATTTTACACCATCGAAACATAATTACACACCATCAGAAAACATAATTACACACCATCAGAAAACATAATTACACACCATCAGAAAACATAATTACACACCATCAGAAAACGACTCGCTGACTGGACCTATACTATCTCATCTTCTTCTCATTTTCATGAACATATACGAGATTGTCTCCCTTAACGGGACTGCTTTGCCCGTCTGCCCAGCGTGTTCGTAGCGCGTTGGACTACGGGTGACTATCCCTCTGTGTGTGCGGGTTCAATTCCCGGGATGGCAGAAAAAGCCGCAGATTCCCCAGATTTACGGTGTTCGTGGCACCGAACCGAAGGGTTACGATGTCCATGGCACCGAGTCGAAGAGCTGAAAAGCTCAAGTGCTTCTGGATCGGGAAAAAAACAAAAAACGGGACTGCTTTAATCTTCAACACCCTGTAGAAAGCACATTTGACAAGAGCGTAAATGTGACAACCTCCAAGTTTACGCTTTCTCTTGTATTTAAGCTATTGAGAATATAGGCTAAAATAGCAGTTCTTGCAGCTATTTACAGCTATATCAACATTTTAACATTCGATTCACTAGTACTCTCTCTCTCTTTCTCTCTTTAGCCTGTTACGCCCATGGCGTTTAGGGCAGCAACAAACACACACTATTCTTCTCTATTCATGGCCTTCCTCTGTATTGTGTTCCAGCTATGATTCATTTCTTTCAGTTCTTGCTATATCGTTCTTCTCCAGGTTGACTTGGGTCTTCCACGTTTCCGTTTACCCTCTGGAGTCCATCTCAGTGCAGTTTTAGTGCCAGAGCCAGTATCCATGCGCATCAGATGCCCGATCCATCTCCAGCGTCGATTCGGATGATGGTGCTCATATTCTCTTATTGACATCGTGTGAGCAGTTCTTGGTTAGAGAAAGTACTTGGTCAGAACACACGTAAGTTTTTGTCGCAGACAAGCTGTATGAAAGGTGGAAAGTTTAGGATTCCCTAGTACATCAGACTGAAATGATCTGATGCTGTCGTCTTAACTCATACCATACCACCAGCTACTATAGTAGCGTACAAACTCACGCTAATTATGCCACCAACCGTTATATGTAACTTTTTTCGTCTTTACATACGGTCAATTGGCAAGTGTTTTACTGTGACAACTTCTGAGTTTGCGCCTGTCTCTTTTTCCTTTCAGCACACCCATGTCTCTTTTCAAAAGATTCTGCATCTTTGTGTAATGTTGTTTTCCACATAACTCGGTCATCAGCTAGTTTTTCGCATTTGATGCGACCGATAGAAACTATTTATTTATGTCTTGTACACATCCTCATAACGAATATCTGGCAATCTCAAGACTTTAGTATATGCACAAAAGTTAAATTATTTAGGTCATGTGTGATTCCTGTACTGACCTACGGTTGTGAAAGTTGGAAATCAACAAAGAAAATTGATAAGAAACTGGACAGCTTTGAGAATAAATGTCTACGAAAATTATTAAAAGTAAAATGGAGTGATTTCGTTTCTAACAACACAGTGAGAGATAGAACACACCAACAACCCGTATCAAATATTATAAGGAAACGACGGTGGAAATATTTAGGTCATGTGCTTAGATCAGACGAAAAGAGACTAAATCGACAAGTCCTTATGTGGTCACCAGTTGGGAAAAGAAAACGTGGAAGACCAAAGACCACTCTTCGAAGAACCATCCAACAAGAAAGTAAACTATTGGGATGTAAAACCATACAAGATCTGCAACTGCTAGCAAAGAACCGTATCACATGGAGATCTAAAACCTCTGCCCTATGTGCCGCCTTTGGCACGAAAGGAACAAACTAACTAACTAACACATCCTCATCCTTATATCTAAGCAGTTGTCTGCCTTTGTGCCTTTTCCCTCCGAAAGTTCACAGAACAACACTTGTTGTGGTATGCGGCTATTGTCCATTCTTCTCACATACCCTAGCCATCTTAGTCTCTGCTGCTGAGACATACCCTAGCCATGTTAGTCGTCTGCTGCTGGCATACCTAGCCATCTTAGTCGTCTACTGCTGAGCATATCCTAGCCATGTTAGTCGTCTACTGCTGAGCATACCCTAGCCATGTTAGTCTTCTACTGCTGAGCATACCCTAGCCATCTTAGTCGTCTGCTGCTGAGCATATCCTAGCCATCTTAGTCGTCTACTGCTGGGCATGTCCTAGCCATCTTAGTCTTCTACTGCTGGCATCAGCCATGTTGTCTTACTGCTGCATACCAGCCATGTTAGTCGTCTGCTGCTGAGCATACCTAGCCATGTTAGTCGTCTACTGCTGAGCATACTAGCCATGTTAGCTTCTACTGCTGAGCATACCTAGCATTTAGTCGTCTGCTGCTGAGCATACCTAGGCATTTAAGTCGTTGCTGCGAGCATATCCTAGCACTAGTCGTCTACGCTAGCATATAGCATCTTAGTCGTCTATGCTGAAGCTACAACCCTGCTTAGTCGTCTACTGCTGAGCATGTCCATGTTAAAGTTTGAAAGGTTTCAGACTAAGTTAGTTATCTTATGAACTACCTGTGTTCAGAATCTTCGGGACATCGAAGGTACAGATGTTAAATCACTATAGAAGCGTACACTCAACAGGAAACATTCACCACAGTCAAACCATCAATATTTGAACAATACATTCTTCACCAACAACATGCCCTATCACCTTGACTCCAGCAGCCTTCAGAAGTTGAGCTTCCTCTAGAAAGAGTGGTTGGTCGTCTGAGTTCTTATCATCTGTGATCAGGATAATAATATTAGGAACATCCTGTCGGTTTCCACCCTTTGCAGTGAAGATGTTGGTTCGAATCTAATGTATAGATAATAAATAAGAATAAATGTAATATAAACTTTACTATTAACATGTAAACATTAGGCTAGTTTTGTTTATCTTACTTATTCAAGTGTAAAAATGTAATTGCTGCCAAATGTATGCATCTATATGTAAAGCTATGGCTGATCTTCAATTTACCTATATAATAATTATAACTCCTCTCTTACCATTATATCTTACATAGGGCCTGCAATTAATTTCTCCATACCGGTCTATCCTGGGCAACTCGCTCAATCTCCTCCAATGAATCTGAGACCGAGTTTCTTGCCTCTCTCAGCAAAATTCGTTTCAGGGTGTTCTTAGGTCCTCCTCTCTTTCTTGCACCCTCAGCATCCCACTTCAATGCCTGCTTTAATATTCGTTAATCCTTTCTTCTCAAGGTGTGTCCAACATATCTCCATCTTCTCTTTCTTATAACAGTTGTCACTAGTGGTTAACCAGACATTTCTCTGATTTCATCACTTCTCCTGAATTTGTTTCATTTTATGTACATAATTTTTTTCGCAGACATCTATTTTCAAATGCATTCAACTTGCTTTCTATATCTTTAGTCATTTTTCAACTCTCACTGGCATATGTTAGAATTGATACAACATTTGAATTGAACATTCGTAATTTAGTTTTAATACTATATAACTTAAGGCTTATATATATATATATATATAAATCTATCACTGATGCTCATGAACATTATACAATACGGTGTTTCTCACTTAATTATACTGTCAGTACCAAACCTGGACGTGGACATCAAATGATAGAAGAAAACTAGTCTCGACAAAAAGGAAAGTCTCTACGCAGAATGATGAGACTAACAAGAAATCACCAGTTTAGAAATGAAGACATCAGGAAAAACGTGGGTAGAACTCGTGTGCTGAACTTCATCAAGAAACAACAAATTAAATGGTTGGAATACATCTTCTTCTTCTTCGAACGCTCCATATCAACCACTCTCTGTGATGTGTATGTGATCTGAGCCTAAGAGTGATTGTATATTGTGTCAGTTATATGCCTACAAGTAGGCCAGTACATCCGATTTCGGTGACTACTTTTTATTTTCAAGAGTAGCTTCCCTTGGTCCCTACATCAGTCGCCTCTTACGACATGCCTTGTAGGTCACAATGTTACTATTATTTGCTAGCTTTGCAACCCCCGGGAACACGTGTGGTTTTTATCAAGCAAATGCTGATGCTTATTCATCATGGGTGATAATCACCACCATTTTTCATTCATGGGAATGTAATAGCGTTATGTTTGTATATATGTTTGCGTTGATGAGTAGTGAGCCTGATACGGGCTTGAAATGTTCCTCTGCAATATGGAACACAGCAAACGCTACAAGACAAACGAAATACATACGACGGTTCTATACAACAGACATTATTGACATCGTACAGAAGTGTTGTTTCAGAATTGTAACTGTCACTCCGCATAGAACTTTAGCTACCAACAGAGCAGTGAAACGCCTGCGGCACAGTTTCATTGTGCATCGAAACTGAAAGAGTTCTACTACACTAATAAACTTCAGGGCAAGGAAAATGCTTTCTCGCAAATAATGCCCCGACTCAAGAGGCCGAAGTAGGGACAGAACCGATGTCATCAATGCGGTACGCTCACAATTATGTGACATGGGCGAGTCTCAGATACTGGATCAATTGCGAGAATTAGAAGTTGAGTGTGGACATGCCAGACAGTGTCGTCTTTGTGGTAGAAAGACAAGGTATACTAATCAACTTCTCATAGGTGGTACGTTGAGAAAATGGACTTTATGTTGACTGGTGAAGCGGGGGACAGAGGACGCATGGGAATGCCCAATGTGGCATGATGTCGATCGCATAACATAACAAACATAACATAACAAACATAACATAACAACACTTGATACATTCAGCTATAATTAGTTCTTATGTAAACTGAAAGTGTATAATATTGGGTTAAATCTAGACAGAGATAGCAAATTGTGGATAGCCTGTCATCATGGCAAGGAAGAGCGTCAACATCTGATATAATAGTAAACACCAGAGACAGAGATTTGTGGAGATCCATGATCCCCTACGCCAGCCTGCACATGCATCTGATGATGATGATGACCTAAACTCAATATAAATAAACAATCACCTCTTTGAGAGCATCACCTCCTGATGACTTCTTTACTCTGTCTTTCTTATCGATCTTCTTGATTTCTTTAAATACATCCGCCGATGTCTTAAATTTGGACAAATTGAACTGCAAAGATATAAATAATAGTTTTTAATGATAAGCAGGATAACTGTTATAAGGAAAACACACAAATTTATCACAATCTTGTACATTCAACACTTTGCCTTAAGGGACAGACTTTCAGTACAATGTAACTTATATATTGACATTCCTGTCGGATTTCACATATATCATGTAGGGCAAAACTAGTGTCTTTTAGCAAGGCTGTCAGCGTGTAGCTGTCTGCGTGTAGATGTCAGTGTGTAGCTGTCAGTGTGTAGATGTCAGTGTGTAAATGTCATTGTGTAGCTGTCATTGTGTAGATGTCAGTGTGTAGATGTAATTGTGTAGATGTCAGTGTGTAGCTGTCAATGTGTGGATGTCAATGTGTGGATGTCATTGTGTATCTGTCAGTGTGTAGATGTCAGTGTGTAGCTGTCAGTGTGTAAATGTCATTGTGTAGCTGTCATTGTGTAGATGTCCAGTGTGTAATGTCATTGTGTAGATGTCAGTGTGTAGCTGTCAATGTGTGGATGTCATTGTGTAGCTGTCAGTGTGTAAATGTCATTATGTAGCTGTCTCTGTGTAACTGTCAGCGTGTAGCTGTCTGCATGTAGTTGTCAGTGTGTAGCTCTCAGTGTGTAGCTGTCAGGATGTAGCTGTCAGCGCACAACTGTCTGCGTTTAGCTGTCTGCGTGTAGTTATCAGAGTGTAGCGGTCATTGTGTAGCTGTCAGCGTGTAACTGTCATTGTGCAGTTGTCAGCGTGTAGCTGTCATTGTGTAACTGTCAGTGTGTAGCTGTTACTATGTAGCTGTTAGCGTCTAGTTGTCATTGTATAGATGTCAGCGAGTAACTGTCATTGTGCAGATGTCAGCGTGTAGCTGTTATTGTCTAGTTGACAGTGTGTAGCTGACAGTGTGTAGCTGACAGTGTGTAGCTGACAGTGTGTAGCTGACAGCGTGTAGTTGACAGTGTGTAGCTGACAGCGTGTAGCTGATAGCGTGTAGTTGACAGGGTGTGTGCTAAAGAGTGTATATCAATACGAAGATGTCAATCTGTCACATTGTCTAAAATATATCAATGTTACTATGTTTATTTTTTAACTAGTTAATTTCTTCAATATAACACAAACTTATAACACTTATAACATTATAACACAAACTTTTAGTTTATAATAACTCACAAGAACACGCGCTTTCCTGCCGTAGGTAACCAAAGCGACTCTCACATCCCCGTTGTCAATGCTCGCCTTTTCTAAAATCGTCGCCACAAATGGCACGAAATATTTATCAATGTCTGGGATCTTCATGGTATGAGAGAAATGGTACGCTATGACAATATCAGCTTTGTTAGAATCTGCGGGTAGAGAATGTATAATATAAGCTTTGTAAGACTCAATGGGTAGAAATAATATAAGCTTTGTAATACTCAGTGTGTAGAGAATACATAATATCAGCTTTGTAATACTCAGTGTGTAGAGAATGCATAATATCAGCTTTGTAATGCTCAGTGTGTAGAGAATACATAATATCAGCTTTGTAATGCTCAGTGTGTAGAGAATAATATCAGCTTTGTAAGACTCTCTTGGTAAAGAATGCATAATATCAGCTTTGATAGAATCTATACGCTTTTTAGTTAAATATAAAATACACTATAACTGATCAATCATACAAGTCAAACATATGAATACAACATAACCGACCAATCATACAAGTCAAACATATGAATACAACATGACCGACCAATCATACAAGTCAAACATATGAATACAACATGACCGACCAATCATACAAGTCAAACATATGAATACAACATAACCGACCAATCATACAATTCAAACATATGAATACAACATGACCGACCAATCATACAAGTTAAACATATGAACACAACATGACCGACCAACCATACAAATCAAACATATGAATACAACATGACCGTCCAAATCAATAAAAAAGTCAAACATAAATGTCATAATCAAACATAACCATATCGACCAATCATACAAGTCAAACATATGAACACAACATGATCGACCAATCATACAAGTCAAACATATGAATACAACATGACCGACCAATCATACACGTAGAACAAGTTAATCTCTTACTTTCAACTGTCAGAGATTTCTCGTCACCTGCCTCGTCATTTTGTTGAACTGATGATAAATAAAACAAGTTATTTATCACTAATTATACTTCACATTTACTGCATAATGTGTTTGCGTTTAATATAAAATACAAATATTTTTTTGTTCCGCTAACGTGTTTGCAGAAGAAAGTTCCAAATTTCGCATTTGTGTGTGTATATTCATAACCAGTCTGTGTAGCTCTATCTAAGAAGTTAAAAGCAGTAGAATGTACAGACTATAAAACAATTATCATTATTAGTCACATATCCACAAATATTCATAAAGATTATATTGAACAAAGTAAAATACACAATTGAGAACGAAGTTAGCCAAGAACAATTCAATTTTTGAAAGAATTATGGAACTAAAATCGAATTTTTTCTTTTCATAATGATGTCTCTGCTACACTGCTACATATTTCCGAAGACAGAGCTAAAAATAGCTACTCTTTGTTTCTAGGTCACAAACGTGAATGTACGCCTATAGCAGTGATAGTAGCAATGTATAACGTGTTAACACGTCTTTAGCCCACAGAGGAGAAATAATAACTGACGTTTTAAAACGTCTTTAGCAGTGAATTGGGGAAAACGTCTATACACGTCCTTAGCAGCTAAAATGTTAAGAAAAGCATATAGAAGTGCAAAATAAAGCATATCAAAATCGAAAATCGCAGCATATTCTTTACAGGACGTAGCCATCAACCACAGTAAACAAGTAGTTGATTTTTTTAAAGGCACTACTTATACGTTTAGTAGTATGCCATTGCCTTTCTAAAGTTCAGAATTTTTGAAGTGAAAAATAAAGGATACACGTATACTTTATAGATAACAGAAGAGTTTTTGCTAGAATTAAACATGAAAAACTGAGAGACAAAGACTTTGAATAAAATAGTAAATGGAGAAAGACTGGAACGAGTGCCAAGTACTGAATATTTTGTATCTGTAATAGAAGAAGACTGCAGATGGGGAAAATACGGAAGAGAATAGGAATGAAGAAAATTACATTTAATAAAAAGAAACTTGTGATAATATTTGTTATTGGTTACTGAACCGATGTCGCATCACTTCGGGCAGTTTCTTATATGCCCAGTCTCCTCCAACAGTCTCAGAGAATTGCTACTACCTGGAACGGTCTGTTAGACGACTTGCCGTATTACAAGAGTTAAAGATATAGCATACAAAGTAGGGTTCACTATATTCATTCATCAACAACAGATTGCCTACTAGTTCATGCAGAGTTAAATGATATGCTTGACATATGTTCACGTTCTCAAGGTAAAAGCAGCAGCATGTCTGGTGTTACTGGATGTTAGTCATCAGAAAGCTAGACATATTTGTTCTGTCTCGTCAAATATAATTTGTATCATTTTATCCAAAGGTATAATTAACATCATCATTCTGTCTCTTAAAACTAAAGTTGCATGCATTCTGTACAATAATAAATAATTATTTACAGTTGAGTTTCTGGTAAAAAATATTAACATGACAAACCACACTATATAGTACAATTTTCTTTCTTGTTTTACTTGAGAATATAAATTACAAGTACCTCTAAACTCGTCTGAATGAAGAGGAGGGATTGGTGATAATGAAAGCAAGTCATAGCGCAAAAATTAATCAGAGACGCCATTTTAGGTGAAATTACTACGTTTGATTTCGTAGCAGGCGAATGAAAAAAGTACAATTTCTCCCAAGTTTTACTTTAACATGGACGCCTTAGGGAAAGTCTGAAACGAACTTTGCTAAGAAAGGCAAGAAATATCGGTCTTTATTTCATAAAAGAGACTGAGTGAGTTGGTCAGAACAGAGCGTATGTAGAAATTACTTTCAGGGCTCATGTAACGTATAACGGTACGAGTGTAATATATTTGTACACTTTAACATAACGTAAAATTCGATTGCTCATAGACGAGGTAGTCAAAGCTGACTGGACTCCCCGTATTGTATCTAATAAGTTTGTTAACAGCCATACTTTAAATACTCATGCGAAGTTGATATAATCGAGTCAGATTTTAAAAGTCTAAATAATATATGAAATTCCAAGTTATATAGTATTAAAACTAAATTAAGAATTGTCAATGCAAATGTTGTATCAATCCTAACATACGTCAAGCGAGAAATGGAAAATGACTAAAGATATAGAAAGCAAGTTGAATGCATTTGAAAATAGATGTCTGCGAAAAAAATGAACGAACTCAGCATAAGTGATGAAATCAGAGAAATATCTGGTCAACCAATGATAACAACTGTTATAAAAAGGAGAAGATGGAGATATATTGGACACACATTGAGAAGAAATGGTCAAAGACTATCAAAGCAGGCATTGAAGTGAGATGAAGAGGGTTCAAGAAAGAGAGCATCACATAAGGAGAAACAGAAACGAACATTGCTGAGAGAGGCAAGAAATATCGGTCTCAGTTCCATGGAGGAGATTGAGCAAGTTGTCCAGGATAGATCGATATGAGAAATTGTTTGCAGGCCATATATAACGTAAAATGGTACCAAAGGAATTATTATTATTATTAATAGTTATTTTATCAATCAAAACATGCAAACTACATGCTTACGTGCTTCCAGTTGTTTAACAATATCATCTCTGACCGTCCCCATTTTGAGAAACGTGTCCGGATTGAAGACATGACCAGGCAATGGTGTAATTCTCTCCAGCTGGGACACATCCGTCAAGCCAACTCCCACAGCGAAGATCTTTGTACCGGTATCTTTCAGTGCTTGAGCCGACGAATCTATCACCTTCACTGCAGCCTTTGAGATGGCATCAGTCAGAATAATTACAACATTTGGAGCGTTTATCAGCCTGTCACCAGCCGCAGTAGTGAAAACTTTGCTTTTAACCATATCTAAACCAATAGCTACATTTCCAATTTTAGCACGATACAGCTTGAGTTTTTCAATGGCTTCCAAGAGGGCAGTTTTAGTTTTATACTTTTTCAGGTTAAAGGCCACAAGTGCTTTCTTCCTGTAAACCACGATACTAACTCTGACGTTCCCAGCGTCTACGTTGGCATCTCTGACAATATCTTGTATAAGTTGTTTATAATAAACGTAAGTTTTCTTGTTGACTTTCTGAGAAGTGTGGATTAAGAACACCAGATCCAAGTTCTTTGAGGCTGAAAAATGTGATTGGTCAAAAGGGGGCAAACAGAAGTTAGTGATTAGTAGTTTGTTAATGTTAGCTAAATACCAAGAAGGAAAATTAACTGTATCTCTATGTTACCAGATGCAAAACGAAAGACATTAAAGTACTCGTAAATGTTAGTTGAATTGAGAAAAAAAAGGAAATTCTTAGTCAAATACGTAAGGCAAAAGTGAATGTCTGCTTATAAATATGAAGTTTGTGTAAGGAAAATGTGAAATTCTGTTTATAAGTTTGTGTAAGGAAAGTGTGAAATTCTGTTTATAAGTTTGTGTAAGGAAAATGTGAAATTCTGTTTATAAGTTTGTGTAAGGAATGAATTTGTTATAAGTTTGTAGAAAGGTAATTCTGTTTATAAGTTTGTGTAAGGAAAGTGTGAAATTTTGTTTATAAGTTTTTGTATGGAAAGTGTGAAATTCTATTTATAAATATGAAGATTTTTAAGGAAAAGCTAAACTTCTTGAAAGGGAAAAAATAACTAAATAATAGAGCATATGCGATTGTATCATCATTTCATTGAAGGATTTGTCATGTTGTTAACTGAGATATCAAATTAAACACAAATCACAGTGTATGATAGTTTCAAGTTAATCTAAATACCGAGATAAACTAAATTAATGGAAAATATTTTCAATTTGTCTGTTCAGATACTGAAAAAAGAAAATCTATACAATTTTCAAATTTTAGATAAATCAAAATGGCAAAGTTAATATCGCAAAAAAACGAAAGTAAATGAGAAATAACCAAGAAATCAAATTATGTTACAAAATGTAATAGGAAAGTTCGATTTGTAAGATAATCAGTATCACAGGATAGTGATCGAAAGATAGTTGGAAAAATCTAGGAAGCAAAGAAAACTTTCGTCATGCTCAATACAATCTAATAAAACACAACTTTTACAAACAAACTTGTCTCGATTTAATGTGAGCAAATTTAGAGATAATACTAGACAAAGCAAAATTTTCTCTAAGTAAATTACATGCAATGTTCATTAAGGTGAGGTTATTTAGACGATCTTGTTCCATCATGTTCCTGAACTCACTTTTTATACGCTTTAATGTTGAAAAGAACGTTCTCCGCTGCAGTTAGTAATCATTAAAAACTAGTAAATGTTTAAGACTATTTCTACATTTGGGAAACACGACTCTAATGAATTTTCCATTAAACGTTTATAAAATTGCAGTTCAAGAGCCTCATGCTTTTCGTTATTAATAGCAGCAGCTACATTAGTTTTAAGAAGTTCAGCGAACTGCACAAGTTCGTCGCCTAGACTTTCTTCCAAATCCACTTGGTAAGAGCTGACAATATTTGGAGTTCTTTTCAAGATCTCTTCTGTTGTAAGAGATTTTAACTGCCGAAGTATTCCAAATACGCCAGTCACTCTATGGTACACTACCATGCGTTTAGCTAAGGCAGACAGTACATTATCAATTATGACAATAAACATCTGACTTTCAAATTTTTGTTTGGGTGTTTGATTTTCTACAACTTCATCAAGCGTAGTAGAGCCACTGAAATCGTCGTACTTAGTATTTTGCTTGCGTCGTCTTGAAGTTTGTTGCTGATATTCTTTACTGTCTGTCAGTATTTTGGCTTTGACCTCAATATCTGAAAACGTAGGTCGCATTTCTTGAACGTACCCGTGTAACGGTTCATAAAGGGCATATCCCGTGTTAAGGTCTTGACCAGGTGACTGTAATGAAGCGATAGACGCTTGAAAGCGTTCTAGAATTCATTTCAATAAAATGTTCATTATTCCTGTTTCCAACTTACTCATCTCCAAAACTAGTCCATACGCTTGATTACGACACTCTACCTTTTGATCCATGTTATTTGAGATGCCTTCCAAAATATTTTACATTTTACTTTCAGTTATTTTGGCTTGTAGAAGATGTTGCTACATTGGAAGTATGTGCTGTACTTTCTGCCTCTCTTTGGCTTGAAGATGATATGGCTAAATTTTGGGAGGACTTCTGTATATTCGACTTCAGTTTGTCCTGTGGAAAATGTGCTAAATCGTGAAGAGTTGCTGATCTTAATGGTAATATTTGTAATGATGATTCTTCTATAGCACCCCCTTCATCTATTACACAGTGAGACGAGACTTCTTTATTTTCTGCTTCGATTTCTTTGGATTCAGCACCATCACATACGACATTAAAAATTCAGACAGCTTGCGTGTTTTTGATATAACATCTTGGTTATTGTTTTCCTTTTCATCTCTGTCACATAGGCGCGGGGCCCCAGAAGCGCGGGGCCCGTAGCATTTGCTACTTCTGATACTAGGCTAATCCGGCGCTGATAGAAACGATTTCCTTGGTGTGTTATTATACAGTAGTGAATGCTGGAAAATGACACTCAACATCACATAGGAAAAGTTTAAGAAGAATCATGCAAATGTTATTGACAAATACAAAAACAAATGACATGTTGTTAAAACGAACATACTGTGCATTGTTGGAGACTACTATTAAAAGAGGAGATGGAGGTTGATAGGTCACGCGTGTAGTATGTAATTATGGGCATTGTCTCCATGTATTTCTAAACTCATTAGGCTTTTACTTTCAATATAAAATACAATGTGACTGATCAATTATACAAGTTAAACTTATCAATACAATATGACCACCCAATCACAAAAGTCAAACATTTTAATCTCTTACTTTCAGCTGTCAGAGATTTCTCGTCACCTGCCTCGTCATTTTGTTGAACTGATGATTAAAGAAACAAGTAATTTATCACGTGTTATACCTAACATTTACTGCATAATGGTGCTGTGTAAAATACTTATAAAATACGAATATTTTGCTTTTATATTGAACAAATAAAATACACAATTGAGAAGAAAGTTAGCCAAGAACACTTTGATTTTTGAAAGAACTGTGAAACTAGAGAAGTCATTTTGTGTATAACAATGTCAACAAAAAGTAAATAGATACGCAAGAATGTATATAAGTAATACGTTATAGATTGTGTAGTAGAGTTTTGTTTTTTAAACTACCAGATAGAAGCGTTGTTAAGGCACCTACAACCACTGCACAGCGTGTTCGTAGCGTTGACTACATGTACTATCCTCGTTGTGCGGGTTCAATCCCGGATGGCAAAAAAGCTAGATTCCCGAGATTTAATGTTTCTGCACGAACCGAAGAGTTACGATGTCCATGGCACGGCCGAAAGAAGCATGCCGATCGAAAGCACCCAAACTTGACAGCTAACAAAGATGATCAACAACATTGTCATACTCGTTGATTACATGAGCCAACATGAAATTGCTTGGGAATTTGTAATGTTTAATGAAATCAACTACACTACTATGTACAAAGACTTGTTTGTTTAATACAAATTATTTTAATTTCTACATTCACTTTCAAATACCCGACACGTTTTATTTGTTCTATGCGATTGGTTAATTAGTTGCCATGACAACATGGAAGATCGACTAGGCATATCTCAACACTTTATGTATCTATGTGAGTGATTTCTACCAAAATGTACCGTGTTCATAACTGAACGATTTTGCACGGATTCATTTGGTTTTTTTTAAATAAATAAATAAACATGTATGCGAATAAGTCGTATCTTGGTTGATGCTTCGCAACATCAAGGTGTTTGATAGGATGGATTGCTAGCCCCAAGCACAACTCCAAACAAGGAATCACCAGGAATCAATATTTAGTCTGGGCACCCACAGTGACATGTTCAGACTGGGTGACCCTGCCTGAAACATAAGTCCCTGCCGTTCTAGCCCACTGTATCAATTCAGCTTGCAAGCCTCCCCACCCCGACAACGTAATATCTTCATAGGGGGTATTTATAAATCTAAGGTATCCAAATTATTAGAGAATAGTTTGAATGTTTAATATTAATCATGTAAATTATGTTGAAATATAAAATAATGACTAAGTGTTATTTTATCAATTAAATCATGCAAACTACATGCTTACGTGGTTCCAGCTGTTTAACAATATCATCTCTGACCGTTCCCATTTTGAGAAACGTGTCCGGATTGAAAACATGACCAGGCAATGATGTAATTCTCTCCAGCTGGGACACATCCGTCAAGCCAACTCCCACAGCGTAGATCTTTGTACCTGTATCTGTCAGTGCTTGAGCCGACGAATCTATCACCTTCATCTCAGCCTTTGAGATGGCATCAGTCAGAATAATTACAACATTTGGAGCGTTTTCCAGCCTGTCACCAGCCGCAGGAGTCAAAACTTTACTTTTAACCATATCTAAACCAACAGCTACATTTCCAATTTTAGCACGATACAGCTTGAGGTTTTCAATGGCATCCAAGAGTGTGCTCATAGTTTTGTATTTCTTCAGATTAAACGCCACAAGTGCTCTCTTTCTGTAAACCACTATACTAACTCTGACGTTCCCAGCGTCTACGTTGGCATCTCTGATAATGTCGTGCATAAGCTGTTTATAATAAGCGTACGTATTCTTGTTGACTTTCTGAGAAGTGTGGATTAAGAATACAAGATCCAAGTTCTTTGAGGCTGAAAAATGTGATTGGACAATGGGGGGACAAGCAGAAGTTAGTGATTAGTATTTGGTTAATGTTAGCTAAACACAATGAAGAAAAATTAACTGTATTTCTATGTTAGCCAAAAAAAGACAGATGCAAAAATTATGGTAAGTATTAGTTAAATAAAAGAAAAGCAGTCTGACGAAATTCTGTTTATAAAAATGAAGTTTTTCTTAAAGAAAAAAATATATTCTGTAACTGGAAAAATAAATTAACAGAACATACATGATTACATCATCATTTCATTGAATGATTGTAGCGTCTGGCTGAATGAATTAAACCGCGGGCTTCCATGCGAGAGACCCGGGCTTAATACCCGATAACGATAAGAAGATTTTTTCTGTCTCGTCACAAAGATAAATTCAAACCTGAAGAGTTTCGCGACGACTACCAATGCGGCCATTAATTTCACAGACTCATGTCTATCATATCCCACACTGCATAAATACAGGTAGTAACTAGTGGTTTTTTAATTGAATGATTTCCACGAAGTTAACTGAGATATCAGATTATGTACAAATCAGAATGCGTCATAGTTTCAAGTTGATCTCAATACCGAGAGAAACAAAATTGATGGATAATATTTGCAAGTTGTCTGTTCAGATACTGAAAAAAGAAAATCTATACAACTTTCAATTTCTAGATAAATCAAAATGGCAAAGTTAATATCGCAAAAAAACGAAAGTAAATGAGAAATAACCAAGAAATCAAATTATGTTACAAAATGTAAGAATAGAGAAAGTTCAGGATTTTGCAAGCATAGGAAGTACAGTATCACAGGATAGTGATTCAGAAAAAGGACATAGTTGGAAAAATCTAAGGAAGCAGGGAAAGCTTTCGTCATGCTCAATACAATCTGGAAGGTCAAAAGATTAAACCTGAAAATAAAACTAAACATAAATAGAAACGATGTCCTTGAAGTGTTATTATACAGTAGTGAATACATCACGTACATTGACCACATTTGTAAAATAGCTAACACCACCGAGAAACAACCTCGGAGAATTAAATGAATTCTTTGCAGACGATCAGGCAATCTATCAACAACAGAAGAACAGCTACAAAACACATCAAATCAACAGACTCAGTTAGCAGTAACGAATACAACAAGAGAATTAACATCGACAAAACAGAAGTAATGACATTCGCCAGAGAGGAAAACACTACCAACATATCCATCGATAATCATCTACTAAATCAAGTAAAAGATTTCACATACCTAGGGAGCATTTTTCAGCAAATGGAAGAATAACTAATGAAATTCAACACAGATGCAACAAAGCAAATCAAATGATAGGGCAAATGGCGCCAATTTTAAGATGCAACACGTCACCATGAACACAAAAAGAGCAATGTTCAACACAATCTTTCTCCCACATTATGTTACCAGTGCCAAACCTGGACGCTGACAACAAACGATAGAAGAAAACTAGTCACAACAGAGATGAAGTGTCTACGCAGAATGCTGTGTAACAAGAAGAGACCGGTTGAGAAATGAAGACATCAGGAAAAAGTGGGTACAACATCAGTACTATTCATCAAGAAACAACAAATTAAATGGTTCGGTCACGTAAGCAGATTACCATCAGACAGTGCACCCAAAGAGCAATGCTGCTCCGATACAATGGGTACAAAGCAAAAGGCCAGCCACGAAAAGATGGACCTCAGAGATAACAGAGGCGCGAAAGAGACTATCTACGAAGCGCATACTAGGGCCGTTTTAGAAATCTCTTCCTGACCTGACCTGGAAGGCATACAGTGATCTGAAAAGAAAAAAGAAAGAAGAAAGTGAATGCTGGAAAATGACACTCAACATCACATAGGAAAAGTTTAAGAAGAATCATGCAAATGTTATGACAAATACAAAAACAAATGACGTGTTGTTAAGAAATACTGTGCATTGTTGGAGACTACTATTAAAAGAGGAGATGGAGGTTGATAGGTCACGCGTGTAGTATGTAATTATAGGCATTGTCTCCATGTATTTCTAGACTCATTAGGCTTTTACTTTCAATATAAAATACAATGTGACTGATCAATTATACAAGTTAAACTTATCAATACAATATGACCGTCCAATCACAAAAGTCAAACATTTTAATCTCTTACTTTCAGCTGTCAGAGATTTCTCGTCACCTGCCTCGTCATTTTGTTGAACTGATGATTAAAGAAACAAGTAATTTATCACGTGTTATTCCTCAGAATTTTGTAAACATGGGAAGTACAGTAACGCAGGATAGTGATTGGGAGAAAGGAAATAGTTGGAAGTACAGTATCGCAGGATACTTTTTCAACTTAATACCCATAGTTCACTGGAAAATGTTTTATTCGTCATCTGTCTCCAGATCAGATCTGAGATTCTGTCTCCCACTATCCTTGGTACAGACGGACAGAATTTTAAGGATATGTTTACACAGTCGCCTAGTCAATATCAGACCATTTGGCACTGTCATTGGCGTCGCTTGCAACGTGTTATTGATACAGACGCGTACTGCTTCGCTAGCACGATTCTTATTGACGATGGTTCATGGAGTCGTAATCTTATCTATGCCATTATCTGTAGTTAACAAGGCTTATATCGGCGAGACAGGCAAGAGTCAGTGACCGATTCGCCCAACACTTAGCGACATACGCCAATGCTCTGACCCTGCCCCATTTCATGATACTGGCCATTTAGGTGCTCACTGTCAGTCACGACATCCGATCATGTTCCTCGGATGATCGCAGTCGATTTCTCTGGAGAATCGGTTGATTTCTTTGTATGGTACTACCACCGCTCAATATTACATTCTATGCTTCTTAGTACTTTCTCTTCCATGCTTTGTAATCTATATGGGTATATGTTGCATGTATTCATGTTATATTCCATTCTTGCTCTTAGTATTTTCTTCCCATGCTTGTAATCTATATGGTATATGTTGCAGTATTCAGTTATATATTACTAGATGTTCATTGCTTTCCTTTCATTTCTAGTTTATGTGTGCTTTTTGTGTTACATTTATTTACGTTATTCGTTTTATTCAGATTTCCTTTAGATACGTTTGTATTTGGTCGTCCATTTGTGTTTCATTTAATGTCATCCTGTTTGTTCGTGTTCTTGATAAAGGCCTTGTTGGTCGAAACGTTGCTGTATTTGTCATTGTTTTTGTAATTTGTAAAACATCAGATGTAATTACGTGTTTTGCCAATCAATAGTTTACTGAGTTCCATATATATATACTGAATATCGCAGGATAGTGATTGGGAAAAGGAAATAGTTAAGTACAGTATCGCAGGATAGTGATTCTGAGATATCATTGGATAATCAAGAAAGCATTTAACTTCGCCATGCTCAACAAAACTGATTGAAACTTAGACCTGAAAATAAACTAAAGATATATAAAACATTGTCCTTGAGTGTTATTATGCGTAGTCTGAGACAGATAATTATATGCAGTGAGTCTGGAGTCGAGATAATATACAGCAGTGAGTGCTGAACGATAATTATCAGCAGGAGTTCTGAGTCGAGATAATATACAGCAGGAGTGCTGAAACGAGTAATTATACAGCATGAGTACTGACGAGATAATTATCAGCAGAGTTCTGGAGACAGATATTATCAGCAGTGGTGCTGAGACGAGATAATTATACAGCAGTGAGTTCTGAGTCCAGATTATATCAGCGTAGTCTGAAACGAGATAATTATACCATTGAGTGCTGAGACAGATAATTATCAGCAGTGAGTTCTGGAGACGAGTAATGTATACAGCAGTGAGTGCTGGAAACGAGATAATTATACAGCAGTGAGTTCTGGAGACGAGATAATTATACAGCAGTGAGTGCTGGAAACGAGATAATTATACAGCAGTGAGTGCTGGAGACGAGATAATTATACAGCAGTGAGTGCTGGAGACGAAATAATTATACAGCAGTGAGTGCTGGAGACGAGATAATTATACAGCAGTGAGTTCTGGAGACGAGATAATTATACAGCAGTGAGTGCTGGAAACGAGATAATTATACAGCAGTGAGTTCTGGAGTCGAGATAATTATACAGCAGTGAGTGCTGGAAACGAGATAATTATACAGCAGTGAGTGCTGGAGACGAGATAATTATACAGCAGTGAGTGCTGGAGACGAGATAATTATACAGCAGTGAGTGCTGGAGACGAGATAATTATACAGCAGTGAGTGCTTCAAAATGACCCAAAATATTATATACAAGCTGGAGACGAGATAACATAAATGTTACACAATAGACACCGAAACTAGGAATAAGTCAAACTACTCTACCAGTGCTCTACCAGTGTCACCAGGGAAACAGACACCCGACCATTCTTGACCTATTGGCTAAGATCAAAGCGTAGTAATCGCGGCCAGATGGTGGGATCCTTCATAAAACACTCTATGGCATAATCAGACATACTTAAACAAACTCCAAGCAGTTATCATTCGACAGAATTACGACGCTTAAAGTTTACATGTTCAACCGTACTGTTCACACTTTGTGACACTTCCTGGAAGGGCCCAATAAAAAATAAATTAACCAATTTTTTTTTTAAAACAGTCCTCCTGCAAGACTGTGTTCTTCAGGCTGAGCTGAGAGTCATGGGACCACGCCTAGTCGACCTGAAAACTAAGTTTTGTGGGGAAATCTGACTACCCAGTTACGACAGATTGAAAACGTTAATTGCATATCCTTTACAGGACTTTCAGAGAATCAACCCCAGCTTTTTAACGCTGTTTGTGATTTTTCTAGGCATTATTACGTTCAGAAGTTTGCCATTGCTTTCTAAACGGGTGGTGCAATCGTCCTTTTGTAAATATTCTCGCGAAACAATTTGAAACCAAACTGTCTGCAGCGTGATTCGAACTCAGAACGTCGGGTTAATAGACAGAGTCCCTATCCCCTAGGCCACAGATGCCACCACACTAAGATAGATTAAGTAAGAAAATTAAGAAATAACTTAGATATTGAAGTAGACAGCGGGATATAAACGTTGCTTGATTCATTGGAGACTAAACACAATTATTTATGGAATTTGAATTGTACTTTCGGTGTCTTTGCTAAAAAAAAGGTACCTTTACCAAAAAAAACTTCAATTCTGTTTATAATTGTTAGTTGTATACAACATTCAATTCACATGCAAATGTTAGAATGGTATAACTCAGTCATAGAAAACATAGGAAATGAATTATCCATGCTTGTTGCACTGCACTGTACATTCCTTGCGTACTAATGTGCAATCAGTTATAAGTTATATGAGGACTATCATCATAGCACTCCGGACATGTCCATTTGTAGTCCGATCTCCGCCTCAGCAAATCCAGCAGGGCCCAACACGCCAGTTCGATGTTGATTAATCAATCTCCTTGCATATTTAGTATGTCGTTCTTTTCGGCTGCACCAATATTGACACCCATCTCTTTCAATCTGGTCAGCGAGTGGAATTCACAGCCCTGAAACGCCTCTGTTCGGAAAGACTCTCTCAATGCGTGAAGAATGTCATTTCGATCCATGGCAGTTCCCTCTGAAATTGTAGCCAAGCCAGCCAATATATCAGCTCGTTCATTACCCCTTACTCCTGCGTGCCCAGTGACAAAAATGAAGGTGATTTCTCTGATCATTGTCTGTACCAAACATAATGTGCAATACACGCGCACACGTTAGCACCACTAAATAGTATCGTTTGTTAGTCAGAAGGAGTTCTTGTGAAATGTTCATAATATAAAATTGACAACTATTGCAGCGAAGTTATTGGTTATTGGTTACTAAACCGATGTTATTGCACTCCAGGCAGACCTATAGGTGCACAGTCTCCCCCAACAGATGTCGAAGGGTACGCAAATTGATGGTTCCCGTGGCCCGCTAGATAAACATACTCCACAATCTGCCCCTCATACATCAAGTTCTACTTGTACAACGGGTAACTTTAACCTCCTTAAATCGCTGCGAAGTCAAAAGCAAATACTTTTATTTTCATGGCAGAGACGCGAGAGCGTAGTGGATTGTACACACGCTTAGTAGATGTAAGATTCCAGCATCAAATCTCAGTGGTAGCGGGCTATTTTACCGTCGGTATGGCACTAATGTCTACCCAGACTCAACTAGCTATCAGAGGAACACTGAAAAGCAAAGGTGGTAGCTGTAATGTTGCACCTATCATTCACTGTCTGGTAAACGGAAAATACAGACACTGCACGGTTCCTCAAAACAGCTTAGTGATTAACCTTCTTCCGACGTTATAAGCCATCGACTTGTCTAATACTAAAGTAATTAGTGGTCAGCTGGAGTCTGTGTATATTTCCATATAGCTAACGTGACTTCACTCATAGCGAAAGTATCTCATGTCTGCATGCATGTTTATTGATTTTGTCTCTTACATACATATTTATTTTATTGATTGATTGATATGACCATCATCATTGCACTTCGTTGAGTAGCCATGTGTGTGATCTCTGATCTCGTTTTCACACAGGAAGATCTCAGCTGCAGTGCACGAACTCTGTCTCACCGGCGAGGGTCCACGATGTAATTCAGAAGTGGATAAAAATATCATTTCGGAATTGTTTAAAAAACATTTTCTGATGAATTATGTCCGGGCAATGTCCTTCTAGTCTGCTCTTATTGATGTTGAACGGACAAAGGTTCTTTTACGAGCTCAGTCTGAACAATATTATTTTTTTGTTTCAAGCAACAAGTTGACCACACGCTGGCTTATGTAGCATTTCTGTTCAGAAGTATGCAATCTCTTTTCTGTGTCTACAGTCGAGTGTCCAACTCTCACATCTGTACACAAGAATATTGATATAACTAATGTTCTTCTTGGTTAATTGGGAAAATAGAGAATGTCCATCTAATGACTAGAGCTGAAAGTGGACAATTACCAGTTATTGATTAGTATATATACGTCATCTATGCTTAGTCTAACATGCAATATTACACTAACACAGCATCCATCTTTTAGCCAGACGTGCGATAGTATACTTACTTGCATCGGTCTCCTCGTTAATCATAAGGTCATCAGCTGAAGAAATTCAAAATTTATTTTATTTTTTTATTAGTCAAGTTCGTTGAATAAAAATAAGGACAATATTATTAAAATTAAAACTGCAATGCAAAAGAAATGGAATTATTTTTATTCAGTGTCAAACATGGCCAATAACAGCAGCTAATGAGCGGGAAATCATAACGACAGAGATGAGGTGTCTTTGAAGAGCTGCAGGTGTGACAATAAGAGACAAAATTAGAAATGAAGAAATCAGAAGCCTGGATGTGAAACCAGTCATGCAATTCATAAAAGAACAACAGATTAAATGGTTTGGACACCTGACCAGAATGCCCTGGTATCGCCTACCACAGAGAGCCACACAGAAAAGTATAATGAGTAGAAGGCAAGAGGAAGACCACGCAAAAGATGGAGCGACGGCATCAAGAACAACCTTACGAACATGAATATCAGCTTACAAAGTGCCTTAAAAAGCACACACAAGATCACTACGTTTAACCCCCAACACTTCCATAAAGAAGTAAATGGGGGAAGAGAAGAAGTTGATAGGAGTGATGGTGGTCGAACGGCTAGACGCTGTGGGGTTTCCTAACGGATACATCTCGGGTTCGAACCCACGATAAGGTTCCATATCTTCACCATCAAATAGCTTGTCTAGAGCACATAAATGTCGACAGTCTTAAGCCAGCTGAATTAATTTCTCTGTCCATATCGTCATTATCAAATAGCTTGTCCTGAGCACAATTTTTTCCCCTAACAGTCCTTCATAATTTTTTTTTTTTTTATAAGCCAGATATCTCATCCCGACAGCAGTCATGATCAAATCATCAGTTACATTCTCAATCTAAGATAGATATCTCATCCCGACAGCAGTCATGATCAAATCATCAGTTACATCCTCAATCTAAGATAGATATCTCATCCCGACAGCAGTCATGATCAAATCATCAGTTACATCCTCAATCTAATTTCGTTCTTCATCCCGTTGTCAGAGTCTCATTCATAGGTTATCGTCAATCTGATGAGAGTTATCCGTCAGCAGTTGATGATCAAATCATGTGTTGCATCCTGAAGTCTAATGTCGTTGGCGTTATCTTTTCGTTATGTTGATGTCGTTGATGTGTGCGTGATGGTTGATGTCGTTGATGTCGTTGATGTCGTTGATGTCGTTGATGTGTTGATGTCGTATCTGATGCGTTGATGTGGTTGATGTCGTTGATGTCGTTGATGTCGTTGATGTCGTTGATGTCGTTGATGTCGTTGATGTCGTTAATGTCGTTGATGTGTTGATGTGTTGATGTCGTTGATGTCGTTGATGTCGTTGATGTCGTTGATGTGGTTGATGTCGTTGATGTCGTTAATGTCGTTGATGTCGTTAATGTCGTTGATGTCGTTGATGTCGTGATGTCGTTGATGCGTTGATGTCGTTGATGTTGATGTCTTGATGGGTTGATGTCGTGATGTCGTAATGTCGTTGATGTCGTTGATGTCGTTGATGTCGTTGATGTCGTTGATGCTTGATGGGTTGATGCGTTGATGTCGTTGATGTCGTTGATGCGTTGATGTGTTGATGTGGTTGATGTCGTGTGGGTTGATGTCGTTGATGTCGTGAGCGTTGATGCTTGATGTCTTGATGTCGTTGATGTCGTTGATGTCATGATGTCGTTATGGTTGATGTTGATGTCGTTGATGTCGTTGAGAAAAAGCAGAAACAGAAGAAGAATACCATTACTACAAACATCAATATGGTTTATCTCAATATATTTATTTATATCATCATAAATGTCTTCAACTTCATCATCACATTTATCATAAAGGTCGATCGATTGATTGATTGATAGGACCTTTATCGTTGTACTTCGATAAGTATTCATATGTGCTCCGAACTCTATCTTACACAGGAAGATCTCAGCTACAGTGAACGGACTCCGTAGGACATATGATGTTTCCCGATGTAATTTAGAATATAATGAAATTATTTTGTAGGAATTATATTTTGAAATCTGTCTAGTGAATTTTGCCTGGACAGCGACTTTCTAGTGAATTTTACAAGGGCAGCGACTTTCTAGTGAATTTTGCCTGGACAGCGACTTTCTAGTGAATTTTGCATGGACAGCGACTTTCTAGTGAATTTTGCCTGGACAGCGACTTTCTAGTCAATTTTGCCTGGACAGCGACTTTCTAGTGAATTTTACAAGGGCAGCGACTTTCTAGTGAACTTTGCAGAGGCAGCGACTTTCTAGTGAATTT